>JAJDFG010000824.1:0-73349 GCA_021039105.1 Scomber colias
CGCAAGGACGAACCAACTATTTTTGGTTCCACTGCGAACCGACTTTTCAGGTACCGAACCAGTTCTTTTTTTTCAGTCTGAACGCGCCGGCCGGTTCAAAGTTACGTTCGGGAACCAGAACCGTGCCGGAGCCCTGCCGGTGTGAAAGCCCTATTAGTTCCCATGGCAGCTAAAAGTAGCTAAAACATCAGTTTAGATGTCAAATAAGACAGAAACACATAAATCCTGGAAATCCTTCTAGTGTGTGAGCAGCAAACAGGTTTCTCAAGTGTTCCTAAAGTTACATTTAAGACCTTTTTAACCCTTACATACCACTCTGATTTATAATTAATCTCTACACCAGGTCACATTCATAAATTCCCCATCAGTCATTAATAGGCTTAGGGTTTTCTTTGTTTAATAAGAACAGGTCAAACAAAACTTAAAGGAAAAAGGTGTGAAAACGAGTCGTGATGTCACATATCCTGCTCGTAGGTCGACGTGTTTAAACTCATATTTAAGGTGAGCACAGAGAAACTTTTCCCCCTGCAGCAGATTAATATGAAAACAAAAATCTGCACATGCATCATTCTGCACAGATAAGGTCACACATTCGACTGAAGGAACAAGAAGAAAAACACATTCATGAGTGGAGGGAGACTTTAAGACGAGACCTGGGTTTAGCTGCTTGAGGAATCCTTCATATCGTCATTGCTCCAAACTGATTTCATGATAACCTTAACCCTCAACACATGAAGTCTACTAAGGTCCTGGAGCAATGGTATTATCTAGCACAGTGCAGCATAATGAAGGAATCAATCACCATAGTTGGTTTAAAGACACATCCTAGGTTGCTCTGGGTCCCAGCAGTAGGGCAATATATTGAAATTATATTGATATTGTGATATGAGAGTAGATATCATCTTATATTTAGGATATCGTAATATCGTGTTATGTCATCAGTCTTCTCCTGGTTTTAAATGCTGCATTAAGGCCCATTTAAATACGGATACAAACGGAGCCTTCTGTCCGTGCTCTGCGTTCATTTCGTCCGTATTTCTGCACGTTTCCATAAAGCTTACGGACCAAACGGAGCAGTACCACCTGAAACCATGGGGGGGGGGGGGGCAGTGTTGCTGTCACTACGCGATACGTAGCTCTAGTGAGACACGAACAAGAAATAACAATGTGGAACTTTTTGAGGTTTTGCGAGTTGGTTAGAAACTTTAAACATATCATTTTGGTCTTTTATACAAGATTTTATATATATTATATATATATATACATTATATATATATATATATATATCTCAATATCGAGCTATTTGGTCAAAAATATCTTGATATTTGATTTTGTCCATATCACCCAGCCCTACCCAGCAGCATCGGCCCACAGTTCGGACTTCATGATCCAAAAGCCACCTTGATGCCTTCACTGCAGCCTCTATGGTGGAGTTGATGGTTCTCCTTTCGTTAGCTCATGTGATGCAAAGAGGAGTGTCGAACTTGCACAATGAGCGAACCAGCAAAACCTCTCTACTCTACCTCAGAGATCAGCCATGACTCTGACTCTGCTCCACCAGCTCTTGATACTAGCTGTTTTTTGTGTGAATCAGTCATTTAATAGGGACGGTTTCCACTCACTGACCAGCTGTTTCACCTCAGCTTCAAACAGCTGGAGACACAAATTAATAACATGTATGACGCTGACGTTGCACTGACATCTTTAATGCCCCCCACCCCCCACCCACCACCCCCACTCAGCTGTTTACAGGCAATCCAGTAGCATGTATCCACACATGACTGTATGACTTCAGGTTTATCCCACATAACAAGGCCTGCCTGTTAACTACCACAACCACAGCTGCTGCTACAGGCTTTATCTGAACCATTACATCACTTAAGAGACAAAGAAATACCAATAAAAAGGTTTTTTACTCAGCATATTTTCATTTTGTTCCATCAGTAACTTTATGAGGCGCCTACATGTCCTGACCACTTGTTCTTGTCTACAGTTAAATGAAACACAACAATTTATCATCTGCAAAAAATCATTACTGCAAAGCCTCGTGGACTCCCAGCAGGGCTCGACATTAATCCAGTCTAATTTAAACAGTCGTCAACACGTCTTTAAACATCTCATGTGGTATCTTCACAGCCGTAGCTCTTTTCAATTGCTGGCATCCATCAAACTCACTAATCCAACACTGTATTTATTTTCTTGTGAATTTAAAGGGGCCATGTTGCTTTTTTGTGACTTTTTGTTACTTTTATACTGTTATAATGTTTGGATATATCTGTAATAAACATCCCAAACTAGAAATGTACCTTATTATCTTGTCCAAATAGATCTATCTGAGGACTTACACTACTCTACACGACACACACTTTACTACATGGTACACCCACTTGGTTAGGTTTAGTCATTTTTTTTAGTATTTTGATATCAAGTGGCTGCTGCTGTAACTCTTTAATTTCCCTTTAGCACTCTATCTATATGCAGTATCTAGTTAGACTCCTGTCTCTCTTACTGTGTACAGTTTTCTTTTCCCTCCTCATGTGAAGGATGGGGGGGTGAGAGGGTTGGGGGGGGGCACATTGTAAAGGTCAAAGGTCGCTTTCATTAATCTAGAATGCAGCCCACCCCATCTCCAACTGTTATCAACGCTAATTTGACCGGCGGTAACACTAATGAGGATAACCTCAGGTGACCCTGCCATGGAAAATGATGGAGAGTCATAGGGTCACTCTCTCTCTCTCTCAGCTGAGCAGTGTGTGTGTGTGTGTGTGTGCGTGTGTGTGTGTGTGTGTGTGTGTGTGTGTGTGTGTGTGTGTACGCTGCATGTCTGAAAAATTCTGTCATATGAGTCACGAAGTCAAAGAGCTCTCAAAGTCTCAAAGTCACTCTCAGGCTTTATCACATCATATTCTTCACATTTCCAGGTTTATATTTATAGTTTTGGGCTCTACTGGAATATATTTGTATGATTTACAGTATTTATTTATCATATACTGGTCCTTTATGCAGCCCCTCAGTTCAGCCTCTGTCTAAAAACAGGCTGTTTTTAGCTCCTGTCTCTTTAAGGCCCGCCTCCTGATGAGCTCACTCTGTCCTGATTGGCCAGCAGGACGCATCAACAAAACATGACTTCATTTTCTCATTTCTTCAACAAACAGGCCACCTTAACTCAACTATTTCTTTAAATCTGCAAGACATGAACTTTCAAACTTAATTTTGGAGTATTTCTCATTATCTACCTTCTTCTTAAATAAAACTGCATCTCATAGTGATCTGTAGTGCTGGATACTGAGAGCTAAATTTCAATACAAACACACTTGGAAAATTTTTCTTCCTTACTGAAATTCTTTTTCTACCAAACCTTGTTTTTAAAAGATTAAACTTCCTAGAACTTCACATAAACTAAAATATAGTCTGTCAAAATTACATTTTTAATCAATACAATTGTGAGTTATTAAACAATAACTTTCTGTACTTGTCCATTTGGTCAAGGAGGCCCGCCTCCTGATGAGCTCACTCTGTCCTGATTGGCCAGCAGGACGCATCAACAAAACATGACTTCATTTCTCTTTATACCGAACCTTCTTAAATAAAACTGCATCTCATGATTAACTGGATACCAAGCGCTGACTTTCAATACAGACACACTTCGAAGATTTCTTCTTATTTAAAAAAATTTTCCTACCAAACCAAGTTCTTAAAAGTTTAAACTTCCAAGAACTTCACTTAGACTAAAACACTGTGTGTCAAAATTGCATTTTTAATCAATACAATTGTGATTAAATTAGAATTTCTTTTTTCTTTTTTCTTTCTGTACTTGTCCATTTGGTCTTTGTGTATTTTTTGCCAGATTTTCAATATTTTCTGTTATTAAAGTAAAAAAGGAACTTAATGAAGGTATGACTTTTACTTATACTTATCTTCTACTGGCTCTTTATGCAGCCCCTCAGTTCAGCCTCTGTCTAAAAACAGGCTGTTTTTAGCTCCTGTCTCTTTAAAGCCCGCCTCCTGATGAGCTCACTCTGTCCTGATTGGCCAGCAGTACGCATCAACAAAACATGACTTCTTTTCTCTTTATACCGAACCTTCTTAAATAAAACTGCATCTCATTATTAACTGGATACCAAGCGCTGACTTTCAATACAGACACACTTTGAAGATTTCTTCTTCATTAAAAATGTTTTCCTACCAAACCAAATTCTTAAAAGTTTAAACTTCCAAGAACTTCACCTAGACTAAAACACTGTGTGTCAAAATTGCATTTTTAACATACAATTGTGATTAAATTAGAATTAAACAACAACTTTCTGTACTTGTCCATTTGGTCATTGTGTATTTTGTGCCAGATTTTCAATATTTTCTGTTATTAAAGTAAAAAAAGGAACTTAATGAAGGTATGAGCTCTCTATGAATTCTAGTTTTGTGGTTCTTTCCCCCCTTAGGAATAAATAAAAGTCACTTTATGACACTGAAACAATAATATGAATGAAGCTTTAGCTCTTCATTTAACATTTCTTAAGTTACATTGTCTATTTGTCTTGTGTGGTATTGTGAAGTCATTTGAGGTTGAGTGTTAAAAACAGGATGGGTTCCTCCGAAGTCATTTTTGGGTGATCACTGCGTCCCAAAAAAACCCTTTAAAATGTCATAAAAACAGGAAATGTCTGTGTTCTGGCCTGCTGACGTTTGATATGTGTTTATTAAATATGAGATGAATAATGGATTTCTTCTTGGGAGTTTTTTTTTGTCGCAATCAACCACCAAATTCACAAGTTAGTGCTTCAGTTTGATTTTTAACCCTCTGAGACATAACAGCTGTTGCCAAATCCAGACAAAAGAAACATTGCCAGTGCAGCTGCAGCGATGACTAAATGCAGAAAATGTTCGAACAATAAAAACTTTTTTAAATGTGGCATGATTTTATCTCCCCTAAAGTGTCATTATATCTAAATAATAACACTGTTTCTCACCAACATGTAATAAAAAAGGATCCTGGGTGTGTCGACCCCTCCTCTACATTCTTGTGTTTGATGTGACAGAGCTGAGGTTTGAGGTTGGGGGGGTATAGACTATCTTTAGTGTCTGGTTATTCCAGCTGGGCCTAAGGGGGGAAGGTGGGGGGGCGGGGGGTGGGGGGGGTGTCGTCTGCCTGTCAAAAAGACAAACAGTGATGATGATGGACGCTGCAGTCGGAGCTGAAAAGGCGACTCAGCAGCAGTCAAAGCAGAGAGAGAGCCCACGAGGACGCTGGTTTCAAAGGCAAAATGCAAAAACAATCCAAGAGGGAGGAAGAAAGTAGGAAAGGAAGGAGGGAAGGAAGGAAGGAAGGAAGGAAGGAAGGAAAGGAGGAAAGGAGGGAGGGATGGAGAAAGGAAAAGAGAAAGGGAAGAAGGAAGGAAAGAAGGACGGTAGGGGGAGGAAAGAAAGAGAGAGGGAGGGAGGGAGGGAGGGCGGGAGGGAGGAAGGAAGGACAGATGGAAGGAAGGAAGGATGGAAGGAAGGAAGGAAAGAAGAAAGGAAGGAGGAAGGAAGGAAGGAAAGGAGGAAAGGAAAGAAGGGAGGGAGGGAGGGACAACTCTGTGACCTGCTCACATGTGATGGTGCTGCTGTGATTGGTTTATTATCTAAATGAGCTAGAAAGGAAAGGAGGGAGGAAGGAAGGAAGGAAGGAAGGAAGGGAGGGAGGAAGAAGGAAAGGGAGGAAGAAAGAAGGAAAGGAGGGAGGAATGAAGGATGAAAGGGATGAAGGAAGGAAGAAGGAAGGAAAGGAGGGAGGAAGGAAGGAAGGAAGGGGGGGAGGGAGGGAGAAAGGAAAAGAGAAAGGGAAGAAGGAAGGAAAGAAGGACAGAGGAAGGTAGGAGGAGGAAAGAAAGAGAGAGGGAGGGAGGAAGGAAGGAATGACAGATGGAAGGAAGGAAGGAAAGAAGGAAGGAAGGAAGGAAGGAAGGAAGGAAAGGAGGAAGGAAGGAAGTAGGAAAGGAAGGAGGGAAGGAAGGAAAGAAGGAAGGAAGGAAAAAAGGACGGAGGGAGGGAAGAAGAAGGAGGGAGGGAGGGAGAAAGAAGGAAAGGAGGGAGGAATGAAGGATGGAAGGGAGGAAGGAAGGAAGAAGGAAGGAAAGGAGAGAGGGAGAAAGTAGGAAAGGAAGGAGGGAAAGAAGGAAGGAAAGGAGGAGGGAGGGAGAAAGGAAAAGAGAAAGGGAAGAAGGAAGGAAAGAAGGACAGAGGAAGGTAGGGGGAGGAAAGAGAGAGAGGAAGGCAGGGAGGGAGGAAGGAAGGACAGATGGAAGGAAAGGAGGAAAGGAAAGAAGGGAGGGAGGGAGGAAGGATGGAAGGGAGGAAGGGTTTTTTTTCTCAGCACAAATTAGCTTAATTGCAACATTTAAGTCAAAATGTAAGAAAAAGGTGGAGGGTCTTGTGGAGGGTCTGGGGGAGAGTCTGGGGGAAAGTCTGGGGGAAACTTTGGGCTTGGGGTCTTTTTTTGAGAGTTGTATAAATGCAGCTTGGTGCCACTTTGTCGTTCAGCTATTAGCTTTGTATATTTGCACAGTACAACACAAAGGTCGACATTATGGCTGCCAGCTGACGTCCTGCGTTCAACCCATGACCTTAAAAATGTGCTTTTTAAAGGAGCTCTGTGATAGGAAGTCAAAGAAGATACTGCTTAAGCTCCATTAAACTATCAATTAACTACATTTGATATTTAAAAATGGTTTAAAATGACTAATACGATAAATAAATTCACTTCAAATTAAAAGTATGATTATGATTATTAGCTTGATTGGAGTCTTTAAGTCTCTTTTACATCAAAGTTTTGGTTTTATGGTGCATTCACTGTTTGGTTCAGTCTCAGTAATTAACAATTATATTACTATCTATTAATGTGTCAATTGTTTTTTCTTGATATATTTTCTCTATAAAATGTCAGTAAGTAGTAAAAATATGCAATATAACTTCCCAAAGTCAACAGCAACTGATTTACACATTAACCCTCCTGTTGTGTTCAAGTCAAGGAAGGAAGGGAGGGAGGAAGGGAGTAGAGGAAAGAAGGCAGGGAGGAAGGAAGGAGAGAGAAAGGAAGGAACGACAGAAGGAAGAAAGGGGGATGGAGGACAGAAGGAAAGATGGGAGGAAAGGAAATAAGGAAGGGAGGAAGGATGGAGGGAGGGAGGAAGGAAGGAAAGAAGGTAGGAGGGAGGGAGGAAGGAAGGAAAGAAGGACAGAGGAAGGAAGGAAGGAAGGAAGGAAGGAAGGACAGAGGAAAGAAGTAAGGAAGGAAAGAAGCTAGGAAGGAGGGAGGAAAGAAGGAGAGAAGAAGAAAGAGAGGAAGGTAGGGGGAGGAAGGACAGAAGAAGGAAGAAAGGGAGATGGAGGAAGGAAAGAAAGAGAGAAGGAGAGAGGAAGCACAGATGGAAGGAAGGAAGGAAGGAAGGAAGGAAGGAAGGAACAGTCAAAACAGATGGGTCAATTTGACCCGAGAGGACGACAGGAAGGTTAATAAAGTTCACTAGCGAAGAAGTTTTAATGGTTTAATCTGATTTAGCAAATTTCTTCTTAATCAACATCTACTTTGTCTTACAGCTTGCTTTTCAGTCTCCAATAATTTACTAATAAAACTAATTTAATTTTGAACCACGTCTCTGTCCCTCAGTGTACAAAAAAGTTAGTTTTCAGTAATCATTATTTCTTCAGATTATTCCTCAGGTATCTTTATTATATCTGGTCCTTCTCAAAACTCTTAGCACCGCCACATTATCAAGTTATAAGAACTTAAGAAGGACTTTACACACAAACTAAGTGATGGATTTACAGATTAGTATAGGTATTTCTCTCATGAGTTGTTGGAGACAGAAACAGGAGAGTGAAACATGACTCGACTGGGATGCTTTGTGTCTGCTGGATGCATCATTATGTTTAATAAGAGTTTTTTTCTGCCTCAAATTAAATGCAGTATTAAATTTAGTTTGGTTGAATCTGACTTAACCCTCCTGTTGTCCTCGAGTCAAGGAAGGAAAGGAGGAAGAAGGGAGGGAAGGAGGGAGGGAGGAAGGATGGAAGAAGGAAGGAAGGGAGGGAGGAAGGATGGAAGGGAGGAAGAAGGAAGGGAAGGAGGGAGGAAGGAAGTAGGAAAGGAGGAAAGAAGGAAAGAAGGTAGGAAGGAAGGAAAGGAGGAAAGGAAAGAAGGAAGGAAAGGAGGGAGGAAGGAAGTAGGAAAGGAGGAAAGAAGGAAGGATGGATGGATGTAAGGAAGGCTGGAAGGGAAGGAGGAAGGAAGGATGGAAGAGAGGAAGAAGGAAGGAAGGAAGTAGGAAGGAAGGAAGGAAGGAAGTAGGAAAGAAGGACGGAGGGAGGAAAGAAGGAAGGAGGGAGGGAGGGAGAAAGGAAAAGAGAAAGGGAGGAAGGAAGGAAACAAGGACAGAGGAAGGTAGGGGTAGGAAAGAAAGAGAGAGGATGGAAGGAAGGAAGGAAGGAAAGAAGGAAGGAAGGAAAGAAGAAACAGCCAAAACAGACGGGGTCAATTTGACCCAGGAGGACGACACAGAGGTTTAAATGGTTTTAAAAACAGTTTTCATCAGTTTTCTTTCATCAGCTGATTAGAAAGCTTCCACTCCTCCTCCGCTGCTGGCAGAGTTACATCATCCGATAATCAATCCAGAGTCATGATCCTAAGAGACGACTTGTTGTGTTGGTGTAGGTGAGTCGGACTTACGCTCGGCGGGGAGGACAGGCAGACGGGGGCGACCAGCAGCAGGACAAAGGTCAGGGCCTGGCACAGAGTCGGCTTCCTGTAAGACACACAGAGTAACAAACACGGTGACGTCACACACACACACACACACACACACACACACACACACACCATCATCTACCAGCGGAGGACGTTAGAGCGGAGGTGGGAGGACTAAAACACCACTACCACATTTCAAACAGCGTCTCTCCGGCTCAGGGGTCTTTAGGTCGATGATAATATCCACAAATAAGCTTCCACGCTACTGTGGACCCCCTGTGGGCAGGAGCCAAGGTCAGGAATGCCCCCCCATCCAGCCAGTAGCATTAATTACCCCTGTCCAGTCCCCCAACCCAACCATGTCTTATTAACTCTTACACAGCCTGAGAAGGAGGGGGGGGGGGCACCTGTCTCATATGACCCTGACCCCCTTCGTTATATAAAAGGATGCTCGGAAACCTGCATCACCTGCTGGGTTTACATGAAGCCTTTTTATTTCACTTATAATCTAAACACGAGACATTCAAACTTAGATTTTTTGAAAGGTTTTAACCCTTAAACAGACCTTACTAGTTATGTCATTTGCACCTAAAGTAAGGAAGGAAGGAAGGGAAGAAGGGAAGAAGGAAGGAAGGAAGGGAAAGAGGGAAGGAGGAAGGAAGGGAAGCAAGGGAGGAAGGAAGGAAGGAAGGGAAGAAGGGAGGAGAAGGAAGGAAAGGAGGAAGGAAGGGAAGCAAGGGAGGAAGAAGGAAGGAAAGGAAGGAAGGAAGGAAAGGAGGAAGGAAGGGAAGGAGGGAAGAAGGAAGTAAAGGAGGAAGGAAGGGAAGCAAGGGAGGAAAGGAGGAAGGAAGGGAAGCAAGGGAGGAAGAAGGAAGGAAAGGAGGGAGGAAGGAAGGAAGGAAGGAAAGGAGGGAAGAAGGAGAGAGGAAAGGGAGAAGGGAGGAAGGGAGGAAGGAAGGAAGGAAGAAAGAAAGGAAGGACAGATGAAGGAAGGAAAAAAGGACAGAAGGAGGGAACATTTACCCTAACAGCTGAACTTAGATCTGAGGAAGGAAGGAAGGAAGGAAGGAAGGAAGGAAGGACAGATGAAGGAAGGAAGGAAAACACGAAGCATAAAGAGTCTGTATCTCCTGGTGCACGTTGTCTGTTTAAGGGTTAAAATGTTATTTTTTTAAAAAGACTAATCATTGTGCTAACTAAATAACCTAGCATTAATAACCTCAGCTAAGTGAACAAAATCAGCTACATGAACACAACTGTTCATGTACAAAACCTACTTTGACAATCTGCCTCTCAAATGAATCAAAATCTAATATGAATAATAATAAGTTTTAATGTTTATATTTTAAAGGCCAAACAACTCATTGAGAGATAATCCTCAGCCTAGCCTCAGCTCTAGTACAGTACAAACACTGCAGAGAGCCTCTTCTTCTCAGGTGCAGCCAGATATATAAAACCTCCACTCAGCATCATGTTGAGAGTCTCTTGTGTTTGCTATGTTAGCCGCCTCATCTCCTCCTCCACCTCCTCCTCCTCCTCCTCCTCCTCCTCCTCCTCCGTCTCCTTTCACCTCGGGGGCAAACAAAGCGAGGAAACAGTGAGACACCGATTCTCTGTCTCTCTTACTCCGTTTGACTCATCAAAGGACAAGTGGATTTTTTCTGAGAAGTGCCAGTGATTCTTGGAAAGCCCCCTTCATTTTTTAAACGCTTCCTGGCAGCACTTTCATGACAGCCACAGCGTGTCATGCAGTTAAGGGTCTGGTTTGTGATGGGACACGTCCTTTACAGAAAGGAAGGGGGGTTGGGTGTAAGATATTTGGAAAGTTACACCAACTTAATCTTCTCTAATTCCTTCACCCTGCCCTTATCGCCCACGTCGCCCTTCATCCTCCGTCAGCTTCCAGCCTGTCTGTCATTTATCTCTCTCTCGGGCCGTAGTGTGTTTTATCTCTCCTCGGGCTATAAACATCAAACTGGTCCGAAAAGCTTTTGGAGTTGGCTCTTGGCTCGGTCCCAGGTCAGTAGTTGGCCCTGGTCTAATTAAACGATACACATCTCCCCTCACACTCGGCTGAGCAGCCCTTCCCTTCAGAGCTCTCTCTCCCTCTCTCTCCGCTCCCGTCTTGGCCTTACATGGGGGAATTCATATCAGAGGAACAAGGCAGGTCGCGATGACCGAAAGAGGCAAGGAGCACATAATCGTGACTGATGGAGGGGGATTTTTTTTATTTTCCCACAGGTTTTATTTTACATTTCCAGCATCTGAGCTGCAGGACTCAAAGGTTATTTTAGCTATTTTACAAATTATTATGATTCAAACTTTCAACTGGACACTTTTATTGATACTTTTCAAAGCAGAGAATTTAATTTTATCATCATTTTGCACTTGACTTTTATTCTGAAAAACAAAATACTCAGTAAAAAATAACTTCATTAACCCTCCTGTTGTCCTTGAGTCAAGGAAGGAAAGGAGGGACGAAGGAAGGATGGAAGGGAGGAAGAAGGAAGGGATGAAGGGAGGAAGAAGGAAGGAAGGAAAGGAGGGAGTAAGGAGGGATGGAAGTGAGGAAGAAGGAAGGAAAGGAAAGGAGTGAGGGAGGGAGGAAGGGAGGGAGGAAGGATGGGAGGGAGGAAGGATGGAAGGGAAGAAGAAGGAAGGAAGGGAGGAAGAAGGAAGGAAAGAAGGAAGGAAGGCAGGAAAGACAGACAGACGGACGAAAGAAGGAAGGATAGTAGGAGAGAGGGAGGAAAGTACTCCCTCCCTCCTTCTCTCTCTCTTTCTTTCCTTCCTCTCTCTTTCCTTCCTTCCTTCTTTCCTTCCTCCATCCCCCTTTTCGTCCTTCCTTCTGTGCTTCCTTCCTTCCTCCTTCTCTCCTTCTTTCCTCCCCCCTACCTTCCTCCCTTCCTCTGTCCTTCCTTCCTCTTTTCCTTTCTCCCTCTCTCCCCCCTCCCTTCCTTCGTTTCCCTTTCCTTCCTTCCTTCTCTCCTTCCTTCTCTCCCTCACTCCCTCCCTCCCTTCCTTCTTCCTCCCTTCCTTCCTTAACTCGAGGACAACAGGAGGGTTAAGCTCTAAAGGAGGCACACTGTTGCAGCAATATCAGTCTAAGGAATAAAAGAAGTGCTACGTAGCCATTAAAAGCTAAATTCCATAAAAGAAAAAAGTTCCTCTGAAAGCTGTTAAACAACGTCATCCACTTATTTTCCAGGATTTATATAAAAGAATAAAGTAATTTCTCTCAGTTTTGCTCGACGACTGTTGTCAAGTATTTTTGAACATGAAAAGACGGCCGTTCTGGTCACTGACTGATTGGCCCCCGAACTGCAGGGGCCCTCCCAGAGGTGAGCAGGGGTCAGCCCGCCTCCTCCTGCTCTCATTAAGATTATAGCAGCACATTAGTGAATAGCTCCGGGGCGGGGAGTGGGGGAAACGGCTTTAATCAATACGAGACTACTTGTTTATTTTGACTGACATTAGTCTCGCTCATTGACGGAGGGAGGAGGAAGAAAGAAGAAAAAACACTCCACCCGAAAAACACTCAGCTACGTCGTTAAAGTGTGTTAGACGATGAAATGAGCCGAAACACATCCACTCACACTAAAGTCCAGTTCTACAAACCTGTAGCTCAGTTTATTTATAACACTCAACACTTTAATATCCTGATTAAGAGAAATGATTTTTGAGCTGGTTTCAGCTTCTGCAATTATTTTCTCTATTTTATATTATTGTAAATTCAATATCTTTAAGTTTTTGGGCTGTTGGATAGAAAATGAATCATATAAAATCAAAATAATTGTTACTTGCAGCTCCTTATATCCAGGATTTCCTATTTTCCCATAAACCCATGAATGCAACATCATATTCAAAGCCTTATCTCATCAGCTGCAGTCGATTAGTCCATTAATCAATTAGTTGGTCAATATAAAATGAATCTACAACTATTTTATAATCATTTAATTGTTTCTTTCAAGCAAAAATGACAAATATTCTCCTGTTCTAGTTCCTCAAATGTGACAATTAGTTGTTTTTCATTGTCATAAATTGTATATCTTAATATTTTGGACCATTAGTCAAACAAAATGAGCAAATTGAAGATGTCATTGAGGCCTCTGAGAGACTGTGAATCACTACTTTTTAACATTTCTTACAATAAACGTCTTATTGTTTCATCTAGAAAAAAAAAAAAAAGCAGGATAATCCATACTGTTCATACCTCATGACATATTTTACACATATATTTTTGTGAAACTTTGACCCCCAAAGATTTTTTAATGATTAGTCCATTAATTAATTAGTAGATCGGCATAAAATGAATAATTTGAGTACTTTTTTAAAAGCAAAAATGACAAAAATATGTTTGTACCTGCTCTTAAATGTGAATATTTCTGGTTTCTTTAGTCAAACTGAACTGGAGGATAAATCAACAACAAAAAAATGACCATTGCAGCCTTTGTTTTAGTTAAATCATATTTTAAAGTATGTGTTTTATGCTTTTTTTTTCTCCTTATGAAGTCCTCCATAAAGCCTATCACTATGTGTATTTTAATGAAGATCTGGATTTAACAAACACTCTCAGTTCTTTCTGGCTCTTAAATGTGAATATTTCTGGTTACTTTTGTATTTTTTGACACCAAACTGAACTGGGAGATGAATCGATAATAAAAAATTATCATTGCAGCCTTTTTTTTTAAGTTAAATCATTTTTTAAAGTGTGTTTTTTAGGCTTTTTTTCCTCATGAAATACTCCATAATGCCAATCTGGACTTTAACTTTCTCAGTTCTTTCTGGTTAATGTTGAGAAACTCTGATTTTCTAATGATTAAAGTCCCTGAAGTCTCCATTTAAATCCACTAAACTGACACTTGAATGTCAGACAGGCACCAACAAACTCTCTCCACCCTCGCTTTCTTTTTTTTTTCTCTTCTTCTTCTTCTTCCAAAGTCTCCATAATGACTGAACTCACAAACCTTAAACACACCTTTACAGACAGGTAGCTCTCACATTCCCAACCCTGCACAAATAAACAACGGCTCCAACGATTGCTGTTATCACGCAATTACACCGACGCTATAGAGGTGCACCAGCTTGGAGAGCGCTGCAGGTGAGAATGTGTCCTTTGACCCGCTGGGAGGTCTGAGTCACGTCAACAGCCGAGACACCTGACTGCAGATCTGTGCACAGTTTCTTTGTTTGGGGTCTGAGTCTGAGGGTCTGTTAGACTTAGCATACTTTCCTACTACTCGTACTAACTCTGACGTCATTTGAAGTATGTAGTGTGTTTTCAACAAGCGTAGTATGTGGTTTAGAGTATGTGAGAAGTTCCTGGATGGTTTACTAGATTCTCCAGAAATGCACAGTATGCATCAAGAGCTGACTACTCACACTCACATTACCCAAGATGCAATGCAACTTCTGAAAAAAGGAAGAAGGAAGGAAAGGAGGAAGGAAGGAAGGAAGGAAGGAAGGAAGGAAGGAAGGAAAGGAAGAAGGAAGGAAAGGAGTTAGGAGGAAGGGAGGAAGAAGGAAGGAAAAGAGGAAGGAAGGAAGGAGGGAGGAAGAAGGAAGGAAAAGAGGAAGGAAGGAAGGGAGGAAGGAAAGGAAAGGAGGGAAGGAAAGGAGGGAGGGAGGAAGGAAGAGAGGAAAGGAAAGAAGGAAAGAGCTGACTACTCACACTCACATTACCCAAGATGCAACGCTACTTCTGAAAAAACCCCAAAATATAAACGTCACAGGTAGCTACAGCGAGGTTATGTTTGCTTCCTGTTTTCAAAATCAAAGCACCAATTCTATCGTTATGGCTTTCTTAATAATAAAAGGCAACGGGTGTTTTATTTTGTGAAAATGACAGGAAGTGCGTTACTCGCTACGGCTAACTCCGAATTCGCAGGAACAAAACTTTAAATGTGTTATTTGGACAAATTAGCGTCACATTGTGGATCTAAAGGGCTACTTTACTTTCTTCCTAAAAAGGTTAGAAATGTGGATAAAGTGGTTTATTTACAGAGTTAGAGCTAAAATGAAATCAGCTTCAGCCTGATGATTTCAGCTCGGGTAGGAACCAAATGCATTGTGGGTAATCATGTAGTTTACTACAGTGTAGAGCAGGGGTGTCAAACTCATTTTCATTCAAGGGCCACAAACAGCCCAATTTGATCTCATGTGGGCCGGACCATTAAAAAGATGGAAGGAAGGAAGGAAGGAAGGACAAAAGGAAGGAAGGAAGGAAAAGAAGGAAGGTGAGAAGGAAAGATAAGGAGAAGGAAGAAAGGACAGGTGGAAGGAAGGAAAGAATAAAAGTGAGGAAGGAAGGAAAGAAAGGAAAGGTTGGAAAAGAAGACAGGGAGGAAAGATGAAAGGGAGAAAGGAAAAATAGAAGGACAGATGGAAGGAAGGAAGGAAGGAAGGAAAAGAAGGAAGGTGAGAAGGAAAGATAAGGAGAAGGAAGAAAGGACAGGTGGAAGGAAGGAAAGAATAAAAGTGAGGAAGGAAGGAAAGAAAGGAAAGGTTGGAAAAGAAGACAGGAGGAAAGATGAAAGGGAGAAAGGAAAAATAGAAGGACAGATGGAAGGAAGGAAGGAAAGAAGGACAGATGGAAGGAAGGAAGGAAAAAAAGACAGGGAGGAAAATGGGCCAAAGTGGACCCCTCGGCGGGCCGGTTTCTGGCCCACGGTCTGCTTACTATCTGGTCGTTTAGTATGTAGTATGTAGTATAGAAGTATGTAGTATAGAAGTATGTAGTATGTAGTATAGAAGTATGTAGTATAGAAGTATAGAAGTATGTAGTATGTAGTATAGAAGTATGTAGTATGTAGTATGTAGTATAGAAGTATGTAGTATGTAGTATGTAGTATAGAAGTATGTAGTATAGAAGTATGTAGTATGTAGTATAGAAGTATGTAGTATAGAAGTATAGAAGTATGTAGTATGTAGTATGTAGTATAGAAGTATGTAGTATGTAGTATAGAAGTATGTAGTATAGAAGTATGTAGTATGTAGTATAGAAGTATGTAGTATGTAGTATAGAAGTATGTAGTATGTAGTATAGAAGTATGTAGTATAGAAGTATGTAGTATGTAGTATGTAGTATAGAAGTATGTAGTATAGAAGTATAGAAGTATGTAGTATGTAGTATAGAAGTATGTAGTATGTAGTATAGAAGTATGTAGTATGTAGTATGTAGTATAGAAGTATGTAGTATAGAAGTATGTAGTATGTAGTATGTAGTATAGAAGTATGTAGTATGTAGTATGTAGTATAGAAGTATGTAGTATGTAGTATAGAAGTATGTAGTATAGAAGTATGTAGTATGTAGTATAGAAGTATGTAGTATAGAAGTATAGAAGTATGTAGTATGTAGTATGTAGTATGAAGTATGTAGTATAGAAGTATTAGTATGTAGTATAGAAGTATGTAGTATGTAGTATAGAAGTATGTAGTATAGAAGTATGTAGTATGTAGTATAGAAGTATGTAGTATGTAGTATAGAAGTATGTAGTATAGAAGTATGTAGTATGTAGTATGTAGTATAGAAGTATGTAGTATGTAGTATGAAGTATGTAGTATAGAAGTATAGAAGTATGTAGTATGTAGTATAGAAGTATGTAGTATGTAGTATAGAAGTATGTAGTATGTAGTATGAAGTATGTAGTATAGAAGTATGTAGTATGTAATATGCGGTTTTGAACACAGCCTGTGTTATTTAATTTAAGTTGTCACTCATGGCAACCAATAGCCAAACACCACACTTCATCGTTAGTCACCTAGTCGTGGTTTTTTAAAGTATGTAGTATAGAAGTATGTAGTACTGTATGTGGTTTCGAACACAGCCTAACTAAGTCTTTCTGTATTGAAACCTAAAGGCCCTTTTTTTTTTTTTTTTTTTTTTACAATTGTCTGCTCACCCACCAAGTTTGGAAAAGCAATACATCTTCCAACCAGGGGCCGGTCTTGACCTTTCACCTCCCTCCTCCTCCTCTTTGAGATTTAGCTGTGACCCACCCAGTGTTGTGAGAAAGCCTGGTGGAGGGTCTGATGGTTATATGAGCATGCTGCTGAATGAATTGACACAACCTTTAACAGATGTTCAGTCTGAAGGCTCGGCAAGGGGCAGCTCTGACCTCTGGATCTGCTGCTCTGACTATGAATGAATGAGCCTGGGCGGCGACAATTAAAACTGCTCGCGGTCTCGCTCCGGCTTCTTTTTTTTTTTTTAAACGTCTTTGTGCTTCGGCAGCTGCTCCACTTGAAGACGTAATAAAACATTTTCAGAAAGAGAAGAAAAGAAATGAAGTACCATTGTGTTTGTCTTGCACACACAAAAAAACACACCCAGGACATTTGTGGTAAAAGACTAAAATGAAAGACAGATCGTGTTGTTGGTTTTGTTGTTGCCAAAATGTCTAGACTCGAAGGGAGGAAGGGAGGGAGAAGGTAGGAGGGAGGAAGGAAGGAAAGAAGGACCGAGGAAAGAGGGAAGGAAGGAAGGAAGGAAAGGAGAAAGGAAGGATGCAAGGAAGGAAGAAGGAAGGAAAGGAGGAAGAAGGAAGGAAAGGAGGAAGGATGGATGGAAGGAGAAAAGAAGGATGCAAGGGAGGAAGAAGGAAGGAAGTATGGATGGAAAGGAGGGAGGTAGGAAGGAGGAAGGAAGGAAGGAAGGAAAGAAGGACCGAGGAAAGAGGGAAGGAAAGAAGGAAGGAAGGAAGGATGTAGGAGGGAGCAAGGAAGGAAAGAAGGATAGAGGAAAGAGGGAAGGAAGGAAGGAAGGAAGGAAGGGAGGAAGAAAGGAAGGAAGGAAGGAAGAAGGGTTAATCTACCAAGTAGTCTTTCAATCAAGTCAAGTCAAGACAAAAAACACACCCAGGACATTTGTGGTAAAAGGACTAAAATGAAAGACAGATCGTGTTGTTGGTTTTGTTGTTGCCAAAATGTCTAGACTCGAGACTTCTTTCTTTCTTTCTCAACTATGGTCCCTTCCTTTCCTTTCACGTCAGCTCGCTTCACTTCCCCCCCGCTCCTTTCCTTTCCACGACAGTGAGAACAAACTTGGTACACCGTCGTCATACCTCAGGGATTATGAGATTATCTTTTCACAGCCACTTTGACTGAAGCAGAGCCTCTCGGGGGTCATCGACGTCACGGTAACACGAGGGGATGCACGCAAGTGATACTGTGACAAAAAAGACCCCCGACAACACCCCAGTTGAACAGTGAGGAAACCCATCAAAGCTCCTTCCTTCCTTCCCTCTTTCCTCTGTCCTTCTTTCCTTCCTTCTTCCTCTGTCCTTCTTTCCTTCCTTCCTCCCTCCTTTCCATCCATGCTTCCTTACTTGTTCCTCCCTCCCTTCCATTCTTCCTCCTTTCCTTCTTTCTACCCCCTTTCCTTCTTTCTTCCTCCCTCCCTTCCTTCCTTCCTTCCTTCTTTCCTTCCTTCCTCCCTCTTACCTCCCTCCTTTCCATCCATTCTTCTTCCTTCTTCCTCCCTTCCATCCTTCCTTCCTCCTTTCCTTCTTCCTCCCTCCCTTCCATTCTTTCTTCCTCCGTTCCTTCTTTCTTCCTCCCTTCCATTCTTCTTCCTCCCTCCCTTCCATCCTTCCTTCCTCCTTTCCATCCATACTTCTTTCCTTCTTCCTCCCTCCCTTCCATCCTTCCTTCCTTCTTTCCTCTTTCCTCTGTCCTTCTTTCCTTCCTTCCTCCCTCCTACCTCCCTCCTTTCCATCCATACTTCCTTCCTTCCTCCTCCCTCCCTCCCTTCCTTCCTCCTTTCCTTCTTCCTCCCTCCCTTCCATTCCTCCTTCCTTCCTTCTTTCTACCTCCTTTCCTTCTTTCTTCCTCCCTTCCTTCCTTCCTTCTTTCCTCTGTCCTTCCTTCCTCCCTCCTACCTCCCTCCTTTCCATCCATGCTTCCTTCCTCCTCCCTCCCTTCCATCCTTCCTTCCTTCTTCCTCCTTTCCTTCCTTCTTCCTCCCTCCCTTCCATCCTTCTTCCCTCTTTCCTCAGTCCTTCTTTCCTTCCTTCCTACCTCCTACCTCCCTCCTTTCCATCCATACTTCCTCCCTTTCTCCTTTCCTTCCTCCTTCCTTCCTTCTTCCTCCCTCCCTTCCATCCTTCCTTCCTTCTACCTCCTTTCCTTCTTTCTTCCTCCTTTCCTTCCTTCCTTCGTTCTTTCCTCCCTCCCTTCCATTCTTCCTTCTTCCTCCCTTCCTTCCTTGACTCGAGGACAACAGGAGGGTTAAAATATTAACAATCACAACTGACAGGCGTCAAACAATCACTACGCCCACTTAACTTCCAAATAAAAACTGTTTTCCTGAAGCTGCCAATGTTTCCCCCGCAGGATTGGGAGTCAAGTTTCTGTCTCCATCAGTTTAAACACTAATGGTTTCAACGGCACAAACCCCACATTTGGATCTCAACCAAAACCAAGATCAATTGTTCCTTGGCGCTCAGCCGATATGCCCGTCAAATGTCACGGAAGTTCTTTCACAGACACTCTGCTGACAGACAAAGAAACACGCTAACGGTAAAAAAAAAACACAAGCCTGAAGGAGAGAGGAAGGAAAGCTTTCAATCAGTAAAGTTCAACCTTTTCATCGGGTTCGTGCAGAGACGCACACAAAACAGAGCTGTAAAGTCTTATCTGGCTGAACCTTGAAACTTGAGCGTGTCCTTCAGGAATATCACCGTCTGACATCATGATTTCCTCTGACAGGGAACAGAGCTGGTGGATGAGTGAGATGCTGTGTGACAGAAACATGACGGGGGGGGGGGGGGTCGTTCAGAAATGTTCACGCTTTATGAAAGTTTGTTATTTTTTAAAAAGTTGTGAGAATGCAGGTTTTTGTTTTCATTATGGATTAACCCTCCTGTTGTCCTCGAGTCAAGGAAGGAAGGAAAGGAGGAAGGGAGGGAGAAGGTAGGAAGGAAGGAGAGGAAGGAAGGGAGGGAGGAAGGAAGGGAGGGAGAAAGAAGGAAGGAAGCATGGATGGAAAGGAGGGAGGTAGGAGGGAAGAAGGAAGGAAAGAAGGGAAGAGGAAGAAGGAAGGAAGTATGGATGGAAAGGAGAGAGGTAGGAGGGAGGAAGGAAGGAAGAAGGACAGAGGAAAGAGGCAAGGAAGGAAGGAAGGAAGGAAGGAAGGAAGTATGGATGGAAAGGAGGGAGGTAGGAGGGAGGAGGAAAGAAAGAAGAGGAAGGAAGGAAGGAAGGAAGGAAGTATGGATGGAAAGGAGGAAGGTAGGGGGGAGGAAGGAAGTAAAGAAGGGAGGAGGAAGAATGAAGGAAGTATGGATGGAAAGGAGGATGGAAGGAAGGAAGGAAGGAGGAAGAAAGAAGGAAAGGAGGAAGGAAGGAAAGAAGGACAGAGGAAGGAAGGAAGGAAGGAAGGAAGGAAGGAAGAAACAAACAAACAAACAAACAAACAACAAACAGACAGGGTCAATTTGGACCCGGGAGGACGACACAAGGGTTTAATCTACCAAGTAGTCTTTCAATCAAGTGTTCAGTTTATATAATGTCAAAAATCATCCATCATCCCCAGAGTCAAAGATTTATCCAACCTTTACTTTTTCCTAATATATTCAGTTTATACGGATATAAAACTAAAACTCTGCATTTTCCTTTCAGTTGGGAAAGTCTCCACTCCTCCTCCTTCTAGCTCTCCTTATCCTTCATTCTTGACATTTGAGATCCATCTGTGGTTTTCACCTCTGTACCTCTGCTGGTTTTGTATTATGGGAGATTTCGGGATTTTGTGGAGCATTTAGCGGCTAAACCAGAACCAGATATTTCCCTCAGGAGTTGGTCGAGAGAGAGATCAGATGCAGAGTGAAAACAGAGTGACACATTCAGCAGGTGGACAAGAAACACGACTCCAAGTGAATAATAATGTTGATAAGTAATCGCTGAGATGTGGAGATAAGCAGCTGTTTGCTAACAAGTTGAGTATAACAGTTTTTTTTTTTTTTAGTTTAGTTTTAGTGAGTTCAACAAGTGATTTAGTAGTTTTAGTTTAGTTTTATTTTGAAGGAATTGACTAGTTTTAGTTTAGTTTTATTTTGAAGGAATTGACTAGTTTTAGTTAGTTTTATTTTGAAGGAATTGACTAGTTTTAGTTTAGTTTTTATTTTGAAGGAATTGACTAGTTTTAGTTTAGTTTTATTTTGAAGGAATTGACTAGTTTTTTAGTTCAGTTTTTATTTTGAAGGAGATGACTAGTTTTAGTTTAGTTTTATTTTGAAGGAATTGACTAGTTTTTAGTTTGGTTTTATTTTGAAGGAATTGACTAGTTTTTAGTTTGGTTTTATTTTGAAGGAATTGACTAGTTTTTAGTTTAGTTTTATTTTGAAGGAATTGACTAGTTTTTAGTTTGGTTTTATTTTGAAGGAATTGACTAGTTTTTAATTTGGTTTTATTTTGAAGGAATTGACTAGTTTTTAGTTTGGTTTTACTTTGAAGGAGTTGACTAGTTTTTAGTTTGGTTTTATTTTGAAGGAATTGACTAGTTTTTAGTTTGGTTTTATTTTGAAGGAATTGACATTATTCCCTCAGGAGTTGGTAAAGAGAGAGATCAGATGTAGAGTGAAAACAGAGTGACACATTCAGCAGGTGGACAGAAACACGACTCCAAGTGAATAATAATGTGATAAGTAATCGCTGAGATGTGGAGATAAGCAGCTGTTTGCTAACAAGTTGAATATAGCAGTTTTTTTTTTTTTAGTTTAGTTTTAGTGAGTTCAACAAGTGATTTAGTAGTTTTAGTTTAGTTTTATTTTGAAGGAATTGACTAGTTTTTAGTTTAGTTTTATTTTGAAGGAATTGACTAGTTTTAATTTGGTTTTATTTGAAGGAATTGACTAGTTTTAGTTTGGTTTTATTTTTGAAGGAATTGACTAGTTTTTAATTTGGTTTTATTTTGAAGGAATTGACTAGTTTTTAGTTTGGTTTTATTTTGAAGGAATTGACTAGTTTTAGTTTAGTTTTATTTTGAAGGAATTGACTAGTTTTAGTTTGGTTTTATTTTGAAGGAATTGACTAGTTTTTAATTTGGTTTTATTTTGAAGGAATTGACTAGTTTTTAGTTTGGTTTTATTTTGAAGGAATTGACTAGTTTTTAGTTTAGTTTTATTTTGAAGGAATTGACTAGTTTTTAGTTTGGTTTTATTTTGAAGGAATTGACTAGTTTTTAATTTGGTTTTATTTTGAAGGAATTGACATTATTCCCTCAGGAGTTGGTAAAGAGAGAGAGATCAGATGCAGAGTGAAAACAGAGTGACACATTCAGCAGGTGGACAAGAAACACGACTCCAAGTGAATAATAAGGTTGATAAGTAATCGCTGAGATGTGGAGATAAGCAGCTGTTTGCTAACAAGTTGAATATAACAGTTTTTTTTTTTTTTTAGTTTAGTTTTAGTGAGTTCAACAAGTGATTTAGTAGTTTTAGTTTAGTTTTATTTTGAAGGAATTGACTAGTTTTTAGTTTGGTTTTTATTTAGTTTTAGTTTTTCAGGTATTAAGAGAAAGCCTCTTGACTTGTAGAACCGGCCCGCCGAGGGGTCCAAACTGGCACACTTTCCTTCCTGTCTTTTTTTCCTCCCTTCCTTCCTCCAATTCTTTCTTTCTTTTTTCCTTCTTTCCTTCCTTCGTTCCTTCCATCTTTCCTTCCTGTCTTCTTTTCCTTCCTTCCTTCCTGCCTGCCTTCCTTCCTCTTCTTTCCTCTCTGTCTGTCTTTCTTTTTCCTTCCTTTCTTCCTTCTTTTCCTTCCCTTCTTTCCTCCTTTCATCTTTCTTTTTAGTGTATGTGGCCCTTGAATGAAAATGAGTTTGACACCCCTGTATTAGAGCCTCCATATATTTCACCATGGAACAAAAAAGTACTGTCCATGACATGTACGCTGCTTCCTGTTAACTATATCACAATGCAGGATGTGATGTTTAAAGATCACGTGACTCTACAGCTGATGGTGACGACACAAAATGATGATCTGCTGCTCACTAGTGAATGAACTATGTAGTGTTTTATTATTAAGGGAGACGGTGAATGAATGAATAAAGGAGTGATTTCTGACACAGGCCTCAGTTTTTAAGTTGCGTCATCTATTAGTAAGATTTATGACATCACAAATAGACTTTAAAGCAGGCGTGTCAAACTCATCTTCATTCAAGGGCCACATACAGCACAATTTGATCTGATGTGGGCCGGATCACTAGGAAGGAAGGAAGGAAGGAAAAGAAGGAGGAGAAGGAAGAGAATACACGAAGGAAGAAAGGAAGGAAGGACAGATGGAAGGAAGAGAAGAGAAGACAAGAAGGAAGGAAGGAAGGAAGGAAGGAAGGAAGGAAAAGAAGGAGGAGAAGGAAGAAAATACAGGAAGGAAAGCTGGAAGGAAGGAAGAAAGGGAGGAAGGAAGGAAGGGAGCAAGGACAGATGGAAGGAAGCAAGGACAGATGGAAGGAAGAGAAGGAAGGAAGGAAGGAAGGAAGGAAGGAAGGCAGCAAGGACAGATGGAAGGAAAAGAAAAGAAGTCAAGAAGGAAGGAAGGAAGGGAGCAAGGACAGATGGAAGGAAGGAAGGAAGGAAGGAAGGAAGGAAGGAAAAGAGGAAGAAGGAAACTGGGCCGGATTGGACCTCTCGGCTGGGCCGGTTCTGGCCCACGGGCCGCATGTTTGACACCCCTGCTTTAAAGTGAAATATAGGGGGGGACATATTCAGCAGTTAACAACTTTTTTTGTGATGTCATTTTAAGGACTTTTAACGAGGTATATTATTCCAAGCAGAGTCTTTTTTTTATAAGCCTAAAAAAAAAAAAAAAGTCTGGATGTGAAGCTTTAACTAAGAAGTCCCTGTGATGTCCCCTCCGCTCACAGTCCACGACCGAAAGGAGAAGAAAAGGATTGAAATTCCTCTCCACAGGCAGAGAATGACATCATCATCGGCGTGTAACACCAAATTAGAGTCCTGGTTTTGAAGCTATATGCTCACTGTTCCATGGTAAATAGATTAAATCTGTTCACGGGGCTGATGGCTCCTTCCCAAACAAACATTCCTCCAAAGAGTCATCACAAGAGACAGAAAAAAAATTGTGCCTTGAGCCAAAATCTTTCTCACTTTCTGTCTCATCTTTCTAGTTTCTGCCGAGCGAGAACCATCTGACAGACAGGCCCGCACATTTCTTCTGACACATTACATCAAATGCGGGATCATAAAAAAGAAGAAGAAGGGGGGGGCGGGGGGGGGGGGGGGGATTACTGGACTTTAACATCTTGGGTGCAGAGTGCAGTAGATGAAACAAACGTTAAGCTTAAATGATAGATTCAAAGACCTATATATAAAAAACGACTTTTAACCCTCGTCTTGTCCTCCCGGGTCAAATTGACCCCGTCTGTTTTGACTGTTCCTTCTTTCCTCCCTTCCTTCCTTACGTCTGTCCTTCTGTCCCTTCTGTCCTTCCTTTCCTCCCTCCCTCCTTCCTTCCCTCCTTCCTTCCTTCCTTCCATCTGTCCTTCCTTCCTTCCTTCCATCTGTCCTTCCTTCCTTCCTTCCTTCCATCTGTCCTTCCTTCCCTCCCTCCCTCATTCCTTCCTCCCCAACCCCCTTCCTTCCTTCCTTCCTTCCATCTGTCCTTCCTTCCCTCCCTCCCTCATTCCTTCCTCCCCAACCCCCTTCCTTCCTTCCTTCCTTCCATCTGTCCTTCCTTCCGTCTATCCTTCCTTCCGTCTGTCCTTCCTTCTTTCCTCCCTTCCTCACTCTTTCCTCCCTTCCTTCTTTCCATCTGTCCTTCCTTCCTTCTGTCCTTCCTTCCTTCCATCCTTCCTTCTTTCCTCCCTTCCTCCTTCTTTCCTTCCTCTTTTCCTTTCTCCCTCCCTCTTTCCTTGTTTCCTCCCTCCTCCCTTCCTTCTTCCTTTCCTTCCTCCTTCCTTCTTTCCTCTGTCTTTCTTTCTTTCCTTCCTTCTACCTCCCTCCCTCCCTTCCTTCCTTGACTTGAGGACAACAGGAGGGTTTAAACACAGCTGGAGCACAAAAAAAAAAAAGGTTGAGACCCTCTGTGCTGTCCCCTTTGTGTTCGTGCTCTCTGTTGCAAGGGGACGGGATTAGATTAAATATGAGCATGGTATTTATAGCCGGTGACATTTAAGAGATAAAAGCTGTGTAGCAGAATGGATGGAATGTAGAGCCAGGAGCTGCTTCGATATCACACAACATATACGACGGGAGGATTACCTCACCTCGCTGGCAGGAAGTGTGTATAGCGACCGAAGCTTCTCCGAGGACTTCTGCCCTCAGAGGAAAACATAACTGTACGAGCTCAGCTGCTTCAAGTCACGTTTCTTATGAGGAAGAAAATAATGTATGAACACAACTCAGGAAAAGTGACTTCAGATATCACATGACACTCTTTAAGCTTCCTGTCGTCCTCCCGGGTCAAATTGACCCCGTCTGTTTTAACTGTTCCTTCTTTCCTCCTTCCTTCCTTCCGTCTGTCCTTCTTTCCTCCTTTCCTTCCTTCTTTCCTTCCTCCCTCCTTTCCTTCTTCTTACTTCCTTCCTCCCACCTTTTTTTTCCTCCCTCCCTCCCTCCTTTCCTCCCTCCTTCCTTCCTTCCATCCTCCCTCCTTTCCTTCTTCTTCCTTCCTTCGTCCCATCCTCCCTCCTTTCCTTCCTTCTTCCTCCCTCCTTTCCTTCTTCTTCCTTCCTTCCTCCTTTCCTTCCTTCCTTCCTCCCTTCCTCTTTTCCTTTATCCCTCCCTCCCTCCTTTACTCCCTCCTGTCCTTCCTTCCTTCCTCTTTCCTTCTTCTTACTTCCTTCCTCCCACCTTTTTTTTCCTCCCTCCCTCCCTCCCTCCTTTCCTTCCTTCCTCCTTTCCTTTCCTTCTTCTTCCTTCCTTCCTCCCATCCTCCCTCCTTTCCTTCCTCCCTCCTGTCCTTCCTTCCTCCCATCCTCCCTCCTTTCCTTCCTCCTTCCTTCATTCCTTCCTTCCCTCCTCCTTTCCTTCTTCTTCCTTCCTTCCTCCCTTCCTCTTTTCCTTTATCCCTCCCTCCCTCCTTTACTCCACCCTTCATTCCTTCCTCCCTTTCCTTCCTTCTTCCCATCCTCCCTCCTTTCCTTCCTTCTTCCTCCCTCCCTCCTTTCCTTCTTCTTCCTTCCTTCCTTCCCTCCTTCCTCCCTCCCTCCCTCCTTTCCTTCATTCCTTCCTTCCTCCTCCCTCCCTTCCTTCCTTTCCTCCTTCTTCCTCCCTCCCTCCGTCCCTCCCTCCCTCCTTCCTTCCTTGACTCGAGGACAACAGGAGGGTTAAGGAGCTTGAACTTCTTCAATAAAGGACGCCAAAGTTAGCTACGTCTCTCTAATCTTGTGTCTAACAATCAGCACAATCCTATTAAGTTTTATTTGACACTATTAGTTTTATCATTACTCTCGTCTTTCTTTCTTTATGGGCAAGATTAATAACATCAGATCGAACGCTTCCCCCTCCTATCTCGTTCTCCTCTACTCCAATGACTCACTGATTTGGTTAAAAGTATGCAAACTTAACATCTTACTAATCTCTCTGTTAAAATAATATCACTGACTGTGCTGTGCTGTCCATAATTAACAGCTCTCTATTATCTGATAGTGTCCTTACTCAATTTAACCAAGCTGCTACTCAACCACTTATCTAAAAAAATCAAACCTTCATCCTATAATCTCTGTAATTCTCTTAAAATCTGTAATTATCCCCTTTAAATTACAGGCCCATCTTTTACATTGTCCTTTGTAGATGAGGATAATGTCTTTGATGAGCTTCAGTCTGGCTTTGCACTCAACTCTAAGATGCTTGAATGATGCCTTGATGCATTGTGAGGCAGGAGATGTGCGTCCATATTGGTGCCATTTCGGGTTTCAGTGCAGCTTTTCACACTGTGGACCATCGAGTCTTGGTTGAGGGGCTTGGATAAGGACAGTGGATGGGTTTCTCTGGGTGAGCTCTGCCTCCTACAGAGAGGAGTTTCATAGTTTTCTGTTTGCAACTTCTGTACTGTGGCGTGCCCCAAGGTTCATGTCTGGGTCCTTTTCTGTTTGCCTTGTAAATGCTAAATGATAATAAGGTACTTTAAAAGGAGCTCCTATCACTTCTATGCAGATGATACTCAATTATACGTCGTATTTAAACCAGAAAGCATATTTAAGTTGTCAGTTTTAAGTATAAACACTTTTTTAAATTGATGATTTCTTACAAAAATCCTTCTTTCTGCCCCTTGTACTATTGTCCTAAGATAAAGGTTGGTCTTGGGTTTCTTCTCTCATTGGTTAAATCCTCTAAATCCTCTAAAAATTAATCTAAGGATCAGGATCTGACTCTGGACCAACATGAGATGAAATGTTAATTCATGCTTTTATATCATTCCCTCTTGACTTCTATGCAGATGATAGCCAATTATACGTCGTATTTAAACCAGAAAGCATATTTAAGTTGTCAGTTTTAAGTATAAACACTATTTTAAATTGATGATTTCTTACAAAAATCCTTCTTTCTGCCCCTCGTACTCTTGTCCCTAAGATAAAGGTTCATCTTGGGTCTCTTATCTCATCGGTTGAATCCTCCATAAGTAATCTAGGTGTGACTAAGGATCAGGATCTGACTCTGGGCCAACATGAGATGAAATGTTAACTCATGCTTTTATATCAACCCCCCTTTTCACCCATGTCAGCAAAACATCCCTGGTTCATTTACAAGTGGTTCAAAATGCTGCTGCTAGACTCTAGACCAGGTTCTCCAAAAGGTCTCATGTGACACTAAGTATGATTTCTCTTCACTGGATCCACATCAAATTCATAATCTCATAATCTAGGTCAAACTTCTTGTGATCATCATCTGCAGAGCTTCTCATAATCAGGCTCCTACCTCTATTAGAGATCTGCTGCAAGCCTTTAAGGTCCACTGATCAAGGTTTGCTGTTTAGGCTTAAAACTAAAGGAGACTGTTGCTGTTTTGAAATTGTGGCTCCTAAACTTTGGAGCTTTCTCTTTGGATTTAAAGATCTGTGGACAGCTTTGAAAACCAGCACGAAACCCATTAATTTAGAAATGCTTTTGAGTGATTTTTCTATTTATTTCTATATTTTTATTGTATTTTAAGTCTGTAAGTTTATATTTTTTTCCTCACTGAAGCACTCGGTGACTTTTCCGCTCCTGACAAGGGCTGTAAATTAAGGTTACTTGCTTACTTACTAACCACTAAACAAACAGCTTCCCATTGAAGGGAAAACAACTCAACTGTCCCTGGAATTTATCACCTCCCATCCTTCACTGTACTGCAAAAAAATGTTCAAGGCCTTGCAGTTCATTACAAGGAAAAATAACTCAAGGTAAATATTTAAAGACACCGCATAGCTTTCCCCCCCTCTGAAAAAAGCAACATGAGAGAGAAAAAAAGAAGAAAAAAAACTAAAACCTGTCTCTGGAATTTATCACCTCCCATCAAGGTTGGACACTGACTTATAAATCATCTTCATTCACTTCTCATGCAATCCTTCTTCTTCCTCCTGCAGTCACAACAGCAAAAACACATTTTTAAAACAAAAAAAAAAAGAAGCAGAGTCTTACCTTGACATAGTGGATCCTTGTGGATTAGTCTCAGGTGTGTTGCATTCACGGACAGGTGCAGTTCTGGTCCCCTATCATGGTGCGATGGTGCATCCCAGCTGCTACAGACCCCAAACTCAACACCATCCATAACCATCCATACTCTCCCCTTTAGATCTCTTTCTTCTTCTTCTCCTCCTCCTCTTCCTCCTGCGTTTCTTATCCTCCTTCTTCTTATTATTCGTCTGTTGTTGTTTTAAGGAGATAACTTTAAAAAGCAACTTGTTTTCCTCCTCTTTCAGCTGCAGAGCGAGTCCATCCGATCCAAACAGCTGTCAGTTCCCAAAACGCATCATATCAGTTTTGTCTTTCGGGACGCGCAAAGTGTAAAAAAAAAAGACGCATCTTCTGCTGCATTCAGGTGCAAAAAATAAAGTGGAAAAGAAGCCAAATTCCTTTTTCTGTTGCTTTGTTATATTACAGCCTCTCAGCTAAGAGCCACGTATTAATTAATCCAAAAGGAAGCAATTGAAATACAGTCGCTGGAGTGTGTATAACAGTCTTACCATCGCCTCCAGGCAGGTGATTGTTCACTTGTGCGCAGTCCCCTTGCCTTATAAAACTCTCCTGTAGCAACAGGTAGCTCCAGCTGCTGTTTTCTTCTTCTTCTTCTTTTCTTTTTCACCTCCTCCGTCTGAATCCAAACCACACAGTCCGCAATCCAAGCAGGTCTAATGTGTGTATGGTAGAGAAGAGCTCAGGAAACACACACACACACAGAGCCACGGCCGCACTCTGCCACTGCCGCCCCTTGTAAGCAGTATGAGTGCTGCTCTCTCTCTCTCTCTCTCTCTCTCACTCTCTCTCTCTCTCTCTCTCTCTCTCTCTCTCTCTGTGTGTGTGTCTCTCTCTCTCTGTGTGTGTGTGTGTGTCTCTCTCTCTCTCCACCTGAGCAATGCATTCCTGCAGAGAGCACGCCTCTCCTCCTCCAATCATAGCTCGGCAGCTCCTCTAAAGTCTACAGAAATCCTGCAGGTGAGGAGGTGCTGCATGCTGTACAGAGCTGGAAGTCTTAATACTTTACTTATATTAACTTATATTAACTCTCCAGTCTTAATTTAGACATTAAGATGTTTAGAAACACTCTGCTTTGAATAATAAATTGTGTGTTATCCACAAAAAGTCACAACAAAAAACTCTTTAAAGCACTTTTTCCCTCTTTGTGTTGAAAATGATCTGAATCTTTGAATATGTAAACATTTATTGATCATTTTAAAGGTTTAATACACAAAACACCATCTCTCCTTCTTCACTATAATCACTGTATGTGTGCTAAAAGTGTAAAAAGTGCATATCACACTTCTTTATGTTGCTTATCGGACTGAGATTGGCTTCAGAAATATTATTAATTGAGCTTGTTCATGTCTTAAAATTAGTTTAAAGGTGAATTTTAATATTGTTCATATTCAGACTCTTCACAGTATCGCCTCATAATTAGTCTCTACCAAACTAGAGCACAACAAATCATTCATAGATACGTCATCAGTCACAGACAATAAGCGAGAGTAATCCTTAATGAAGCTTTAAGAGCTGAAAGAGTTTATTATTCAGTTTTTTACACTTCTTGTTTATGGATAAAAGACATGAACTATATTAACCCTCCTGTTGTGTTCGAGTCAATGAAGGAAGGGAGGAAGAAGGAAGTAAAGGAGGGAGGGAGGAAGGAGGGAAGGAAGGGAGTAAAGGAAAGAAGGAAGGAAGGAAGGGAGGAAAGGAAAGAAGGAAGGGAGGAAGGAAGGACGGAGGAAAGAAGTAAGTAAGGAAGGAAGGTAGGAGGGAGGGAGGGAGGAACGAAGGAAAGAAGGAAGGACGGAGGAAAGAAGTAAGGAAAGAAAGAAGGTAGGAGGGAGGGAGGAAAGAAGGAAAGAAGAAAGGGGGATGGAGGAAGGAAAGAAGGAAGGGTGGAAAGAGAGAAGAAGGAAAGAAAGAGAGAAGTAGAGAGGAAGGACAGATGGAAGGAAGGAAGGAAGGAAGGAAGGAAGGAAGGAAGGAAGGCAGGAAGGCAGGAAGGAAAGAAGGAACAGTCAAAACAGACAGGTCAATTTGACCCGGGAGGACGACAGGAAGGTTAAATATGAAGAATGCAACAGTATTTATTTTTATTTATTTTTGAATAGATATGGGTCAAAAACTCTAAAAATTTATATGTATCAGCTGCACTCAAATGCCTTAAGAAGTCATCAAAATTCAGGCTAAAAGTAAGAAGTATTTAGAGTATTTAGTATTTACTGCTTTTCAAATGGAAACATGGGTCAAATTTGACCCTGAACAATATGTGAGGCTTTCCTCCTCCATCAGATTACTGTAAAAACACACCACATACAGCCAAATAAAAAGATGGAATGAAGGAAGGAAGGAAGGAAGGAAGGAAGGAAGGAAGGAAGGAAGGAAGGAAAAGGGATTAGGAAGGTAAGGAAGGAGGAAAAGAAAGACAAAAGGCAGGAAGGAAGGACGGAAAAGGGATTAGGAAGGTAAGGAAGGAAGGAAGGAAGGACGGACGGAAAAGGGATTAGGAAGAAAAGGAAGAAAGGAAAAGAAGATGAAGGAAAGATGGAAGAAAGGGAGGAGGAGGGAAGGAAACAAAGAAGGAAAGAAGTAAGAAAGGGAGGAAGGAAAAGAATACAAGGAAGGAAGGAAGGAAGGAAAGGAAGGAAGGAAGGGAAGAAAGGAAAATAAGATGAAGGAAAGATGGAAGGCAGGAAGGACGGAGGGAAGGAAACAAAGAAGGAAAGAAGTAAAAAAGGGAGGAAAGAAAAGAATACAAGGAAGGAAGGAAGGAAGGAAGGAAGGAAGGGAAGAAAGGAAAAGAAGATGAAGGAAAGATGGAAGGAAGGAAGGACGGAGGAGAAGGAAACAAAGAAGGAAAGAAGTAAGAAAGGGAGGAAGGAAAGAAGGACAGATGACAGGAGGGAAGGAAGGAAAAGAAGACAGGAAGGAAAGTGGGCCGGATTGAACACCTTGGCGGGCCGGCTCTGGCCCATGGGCCGCATGTTTGACACCCCTGCTTTACATCATTCTGACCACAAAACACAGAACAACACTAAAAGTAAAATATAAGATTTAAGGAATATAAGGAACACATGTTTGAGTGGAGAGAGACTTTATGATGTGTTTTATTACAAAAAAGTCCAGTTAACCCTTAAACAGGCCTTACTAGTTATGTAATTTGCACCTAAAGTAAGGAAGGAAGGAAAGGAGGGAAGAAGGAAGGAAAGGAGGGAAGAAGGGAGGAAGAAGGAAGGAAAGGAGGGAAGAAGGAAGGAAAGGACGAAGGAAGGGAAGCAAGGGAGGAAGAAGGAAGGAAAGGAAGGAGGAAGGAAAGGAGGGAAGAAGGAAGGAAAGGAGGGAGGAAAAAGGAAGGTAGGAAGGAAAGGAGGGAAGAAGGAAGGAAAGGAGGGAGGAAGGGAAGGAAGGGAGGAAGAAGGAAGGAAAGGAAGGAGGGAAGAAAGGAAGGAAGGAAGGACAGAAGGAGGGAACATTTACCCTAACAGCTGAACTTAGATCTGAGGAAGGAAGGAAGGAAGGAAGGAAGGACAGAGGAAGGAAGGAAGGAAGGAAGGAAGGAAGGACAGATGAAGGAAGGAAGGAAGGAAGGAAGGACAGAGGAAGGACCCGGGAGGACAACAAGAAGGTTAAAGAGTCTGTATCTCCTGGTGCACGTTGTCTGTTTAAGGGTTAATCCATGTTACTAAGAATTATTAACACCACCTCTCCTCCTTCTCCCTCGATATCTGTCAGCTGTGTTTAAGGAAAGAGCATCATTAGTGGTTAGTAAGTCATTTCTAACGTTAAATAAGACACAATAATTAAAATCACTGTATAAAAATGACCAAAAACCTGTAAGAATAACTAACTCTAATGCAATAAGAGTAGCAGCAGATAGAAAATGAAATCTGAGCAGGTGGTTAATGACATGGCTGTGTGGAGCGCTTCATCAGTCTGTTCTTCAGTCTGGTGGTCTTTGCCGCTGAGGGCAGGGGGTCAAACAGCCCATGTGCAAGGTGGGCGGAGTCTCTCATGATGCAAACTGCCCTGGCCTGTCCGTGCATCTGCTGGTGTAAATGTCTGAGATGGGTGCTAAGCTGCATCCTGTGGTCCTTCACCAGCTGCTGCAGAGCCTCGTCCTCTGTCACTGTGCAGCTGCAGTAACACACAGAGCGCTCTCCACCACACACCTCTGACTGACTCTATGAAGTTGTCAGTATTTTATAGGTGGTTAGGGCTCTTAGAGCTCTTAGCTTATGCTGCTATAGGCTTAGACTGCTGGGGGACTCCCATGATACCAATACAGAAATTTGCAGAATGCAGCTGCTCGTGTTCTGACAAAAACTAGAAAGAGAGATCATATTACTCCCATCTTGGCTTCACTGCATTGGCTTCCCGTAAAAGTCAGAATAGAATTCAAAATCCTTCTCCTCACCTTCAAAGCTCTTAATGATCAGACTCCATCATATCTTAAAGAGCTTATAGTACCTTATGTACCTACTAGAACACTGTGTTCCCAGTATGCAGGTCTACTTGTGGTTCCTAGTATCTCTAAAAGTAGAACAGGAGGTAGAGCCTTCAGCTATCAGACTCCTCTCCTGTGGAACCATCTTCCAGATTTGGTCCAGGGGGCAGACACCCTCCCTACATTTAAGAGTAGACTTAAAACTTTTTGATAAAGCTTATAGTTAGGGCTCTTAGAGCTTTTAGCTTATGCTGCTATAGGCTTAGACTGCCGGGGGACTCCCATGATGCACTGAGCTCCTCTCTCCTCCTCCCTCTCTCTCTCTCTCTCTATCCATCCATCTATATCCATTAACATTCATGTTCTATTAATGCATTCAATAACCTAAACTTCTTCCCCGGAGTTGTCTGTGCTTTCTGGTCTCACAGGTAATCTGGGCCTGTAGACGTCCGGATGACAGATTCCAGTCCCGGACCTTCTAGCTTCATTGTTGATTTTCATTGTGCTTCTCTCCTCTATCCTTCCTCTCTCCTCTCCTCTATCCTTCCTCTCTCTCCTCTCATCTCTCCTCCTCTTCCTCTCTCTCTCCTCTATCCTTCCTGTCTCTCCTCTCTCTCTCCTCTCCTTCCTCTCTCTCCTCTATCCTTCCTTTCTCTCCTCTCCTTCCTCTCTCTCCTCTCCTCTCTCTCCTCTCCTCTCTCTCCTCTATCTTTCCTTTCTCTCCTCTCCTTCCTCTCTCTCCTCTCCTCTCTCTCCTCTATCCTTCCTTTCTCTCCTCTCAACCCCAACCGGTCGAGGCAGATGTTCTCCCACTCTGAGTCTGGTTCTGAGGTTACTTCCTGTTAAAAGGGAGTTTTTTTCTTGCCACTGTTGCTCATGTGGGAATGTTGGGTCTCATTAAAGTTAAAACCTGAAGAGTTCGGTTTAGAACTTGCTCTATGTGTAAAGAGCCTTGAGATAACTTTGTTGTGATTTGGCGCTATACAAATAAAGATTGATTGAGGTTGGTGAGATTAAGGGAAAGGCTGGTTTTAAAAGAAGATTAATAATGTATTTTATATCAATGTAATGTAATTATATCATCATCTTACTGAGTGTGGTTGGGTTATGTGACACATGACTGTATAATGTCTTTCTTTTCATTTTTATATATTTTTATATTTACTTGAGATTGTAATGCCTGTTGTGCTCTATTAAATATTACTGTTTGAACCCAGGAACACTAACTGTCGTCATGGCGATCCTTTTAAATAAACAAATAAACACGCCTGTAGAATGAGCTCAGGATATCGGAGTTATAATGCATATTAATAAAAATGATATACTGAGATGGAAAAACCCCTCTGGTTGGAGTTTATCATCCCTGTTTGGTAATAATGTGAATACAGAGATGGAAACCTACTAATAAACGTGGTAAGTTGTGAATAAATAGATTTTTGGCTCTTTTCCAGCAGGTAAGTCCAACTGTATTTTTCCACAGTCTGACGAAGCAGTTCTTAATAATGCCTTATAAAAGAACCATGAATCACTAGTAAATGATTTATTAACTGTTAATAAAGCTCTTATAAGCTCTTTATAGGAGGCACCTTATTAGAAAAGTAGAACCAATACATTGAATTAAATACAATATTAATACTGATGCATCAATAAGTGAGCAGAATTATACTTAATATAGTTAAATGCTTTATTCATAGTTGGATAAAGTAGTCCAGTGGTTCTCAAGCTAGGGGTCGGGGTCCTGCAAATGGTCACCAGATATAAATCTGAGAGGTCGTGAGATGATAAATGAAACATGATTTCATTGTTTGGGCTTCTCTCTAACCTTTATGTATCTGATTAAATGTATAATTTACTGAAATGACACCGTGTGAGAAGTTAAATGTCTCTTTCATGGAACTGATATAAACTCTGAGACATGACGATGAGACGCAACTACATACTGATGGTCGGAAACTGGTTGAATCTTTAACAATGTGTTGTAATTCACATGCTTATATATAATCTAATGTAAATTCTAATCCCGAAAAGTAATTAGTAACTACAGTTGTCTAAATATACACAATGTAATAGAGTAAAAAAGTACAATATTTCCTTCTGAAATGTCGTTAACCCTCCTGTTGTCCTGCCGGGTCAAATTGACCCCTCCTTCCCTCTTTCTTTGCTCCTTCCTCCTTCCATACTTCCTTCCTTCCTTCCTCCCTCACTTCCATCCTCCTTTCCTTACTTCATTCATTCCTCCCTCCTTACTCCTTTCCTTCCTTCCTCCCTCACTTCCTTCATTCCTTCCTTCCTCCCTTACTCCTTTCCTTCCTCCCTTTCTCCTTTCCTTCCTTCTTTCCTTCATTCCTCCCTCCTTCTTTCCTTCCTTCCTCCTTTCTTTCCTCCCTTCTGTCCTTCTTTGACCTGAGGACAACAGGAGGGTTAAGTAAAAGTAAATAGTAGCATGAAATAGAATAACTTAAGTACAAGTACCTAAAAAACACTTTATTTCATCTTTAAAGACAATAATATAATAATGAAAAGTGAACAGAACTGTATCTGAGTACTTACACAGACACAAAATCATGAATTGATTACACACACACACACACACGCTCTTGTCTTAGGTCACTTGTAGGGACCTACACTTATATTAATTTCCACTGAACCCCAAAAATCATGGCTTTTGTCAGCAATTTGACAAACTGTCCCCAAATACCTGATGTCTAATCTAAAATGTGTCCCCAAAAGTAGGATAAGTCTCTCTCTCTCTCACCACACACACACACACAGACACACACACACACACACGTTTGTCTTTATATCCTTGTGAGGACACCCAGTCACATAATTACTATACTCTAACCTTAACCATCACAACTAAATGCCTAAACCTAATTCTAACCTTAAAACAAAGTCTTAACCCTCAATTTTTTCTCTCTCTGTTCTTAGAAAACTGTTTATTATGGATTAAATTGGTCAAATATGAAAATAGCCCTTGTGGCCACATTTTGTGCAGCTGTCAAGCAAATGATTATGTAATGCTCTTGTCTCCCTGCCCCTTTATTTTTGTCTAGATAGATATGTATTTTGAACCTTTTTTTCTTTTCATTTAAATATTTATCAAATTTCTTCCTTTTCTGACCTCTCCCAGCCTTATTTGTCGTATTTTTAGCCCATAAAGTTAATAAATCGTCTGCCTCTGTTGTGTTATATGCTTGTATAGCAATCTACAGTCAAAAATAAAAGACCCTAACCTCGAATTGCTCTTTGAAGTTGTGAGAAACAGCTAAAATATCCTCCCAACACACCACTTTCCAGCTTCTGCCATGTTTGTCTTCTCCATCCATGTTGTCTAATTTCTTTCCACTCTTCCTCCACACACCCCTCCTTCATCCCTCCTCATCTTCCTCCTGCTTTAGGGAGACAAACCTCATCTGCATCTACATGTCAGGACACCTGTCTGTGTTAATCACTTCATACCTGCTCTGGTGTTTTTTTAACGACGTGTAACTGTATCCCTCGGGCATTTCCTTTGTCTCTCATTGTGGTTTAAGATCCCAAGTGCCACATCCTCCTCTAGCAGGCTTTGTTTGGAGCAGGTTTTCGTGATGTATGAGTCTGTAACATGCGAGTCATCTCCAGTTTCCTGCTGTGGCACGAAATGGGGGGGGAAAAGACTTGAGCGATCGGTGAAGCAACCCACGTAGCCTCTCGGTGAACTCGGAGCACTGTCTCCACCTTAGTCTGTCACATTCCCTTTAAGCTCAGCCAAAGGGGGAGACGGTGCTACAGTTTCAACGGGCAACCTTGAACTATCATCCGGAGCCGTGCAGACATAACAGAAAGGAAACAGGAGTGCGCTCGGTTCTCCACTTGGAGCTGCAGGGATGTTAAAGCAATCTTACGTGTGTCGAGGTCTTGGAAGAGTTCTTATCATTGCAGTCCTGTTAGGTTTTTTAGATTCATGATGGTCAGTTTTTGAAGGGGTTGTGTGTTAACCCTTGTGTCGTCCTCCCGGGTCAAATTGACCCCGTTTCTTTTGACTGTTCCTTCTTTCCTTCCTTTTTTCTTTAATTTTTCCTTCATTCTTCCCCTCCTTCCCTTTTTCTTTGCTCCCTCCTCCTTCTATACTTTGTTCCTCCTTTCCTCCCTTCTACTCCTTTCCTTCCTTCCTTTCTCCTTTCTTTCCTTCCTTCCTTCCTCTTTTCCTCATTAATCCTTTCCTTCCTTCCTTCTTTACTCCTTTCATTCCTTGCTTCCTTCCATCCTCCTTTCCTTCCTCCCTTCCTTCTCTCCTAAATTCCTTCCTATTTTCATCCTTACTCCTTTCCTTCCTTCCTTCCTTCTCTCCTTACTTCCTTCCTCTTTTCATCCTTACTCCTTCCTTCCTCTTTCTTTAATTTTTCCTTTATTCTTCCCCTCCTTCCATACTTCGTTCCTCCTTTCCTCCAACTTCCTTCCTTCCTCTTTTCCTCCCTTCCTTCCCTCCCTCCGTACTCCTTTCCTTCCTTTCTTCCTCCTTTCCTTCCTTCCTCATTTTTTGACCTGAGGACAACAGGAGGGTTAAATGAACATTTGCAAGTCTATATTTATATTCCGGGGCTCTACTTATCTACTTATTTATCTTATACTGGCTCTTTATGCAGCCTCTGGGAAACAGACCTTTTTAGCTCCTGTCTCTTTAAGATACAATATTTCTTTATTAGTCCCACAATGGGGAAATTTGCAAGCCCGCCCCCCCCCCCCCCTCCACTGAGCCCACTCTACTCTGATTGACTCAACTGACATCACTTGAGTCCAGGTATCAGACTTCACACTGCTAACCCTGGAGAAACAGAAGGCTTCATGATACTTTATTCAGATGTGCAGTGGTGCTCCTGTAACAGAGTTCATTATTAATTAGGAGGGGTGTGATGATACGCTCGGCTCACGAAACGAGGCACTACACGATATTGGGTAGACAATATTTTAACTCTATTTTGTAACGAGTGGAGGAAGTGGCAGGACCCAATTGCAGCACAGAACCAGTTAGCAGTTTTAAATGATCTTTATTGTACAGTCCACAACTTAACTGGACAGGTATAGGCAGAATGTGTAGGGCAACAAGCAGGGCTCAGGGTCACTCATGACGCAGAAGGCAGCAGGTAAGATCATGCCAGTAGTACTCACGGAGTTGAGGTGTATGACCAGGCAGGAGTCTCTGGGCTCTCCTAACAGGATCGAAGCCAGAGGACGCCACACAGCCACAGGCAAACAGGAACAGGCGATACTCGAGGTCAGGGACAGAAGGCTGGTGCGTTTACCGGGGGAAGACACGAGGAGAGGAGGTCCCAGGCAAGCAGGGTCGAAACCAGGAAAACAAAACTTCAATGTCTAAATATATGACCGAAAGTCACAAAATGTAAAACAATGCAGGGGCAATTTTCAAAGGTTGTAAGTAAGGAGAGAAGGAAAGTAGGAAGGAAAGGAAGGAGTAAGGAGGGAGAGGATGGAAGTAAGGAGAGAAGGAAAGGAGGAAAGAAGGAAGGACAGAAGGAAGGAAGGAAAGGAGTAAGGAGGGAGGGAGGGAGGAAAAGAAGAAGTAAGTACGGAGTGAAGGAAGCGAGGAAGGAAAGGAAGGAAGTGAGGAAAGAAGTATGGAAGGAGGAGGGAGCAAAGAAAGAGGGGAGGAGAGGAAGAACGAAGGAAAAAATTAAAGCTCTCGTGTCCTTTTTTTTTCACTGTTTGCAACGCTCTTCTTCAGACTCAAGAAAGAAAGAAGAGCATTGAGCTTGAAACTTCACTTTTTTCTTGCTTTTACATATTTTTTTAAATGTGGTCCAACACCTACATTCTTACTCTGGATATGCACGTCTACCACAAGCTTTTTAAACTAATCATCTTTCCGAGTATGAATTATCATTATCAATGCTGAAGTCTCTCGTTATTGCCGTGGCTCTAATACAGGCGTGTCGAACTCATTTTCATTCAAGGGCCACATACAACCCAATTTGATCTCATGTGGGCTGGATCATTAAAAGGAAGGAAGGAAGGAAGGAAGGAAGGAAGGAAAAGAAGGAGGAGAAGAAAGAGAATACAGGAAGGAAGGGAGCAAGAACAGATGGAAGGAAGAGAAGAGAAGACAAAAAGGAAGGGAAGAAGGAAGGAATGAGGAAAGGTAAGACAGATGGAAGGAAAGAAGGAAGGAAAAGAACACAGGAAGGAAAGAAGGAAGGAAGGAAGGAAGGAAGGAAGAAGGGAAGGAAAAGAAGGAGGAGAAGAAAGAGAATACAGGAAGGAAGAAAGGGAGCAAGGAAGGAAGGGAGCAAGGACAGATGGAAGGAAGAGAAGAGAAGACAAAAAGGAAGGGAAGAAGGAAGGAATGAGGAAAGGTAAGACAGATGGAAGGAAAGAAGGAAGGAAAAGAAGGAGGAGAAGAAAGAGAATACAGGAAGAAAGGGAGCAAGCAAGGAAGGGATCAAGGACAGATGGAAGGAAGAGAAGAGAAGACAAAAAGGAAGGGAAGAAGGAAGGAAAAGAACACAGGAAGGAAGGAAGGAAGAAAGGAAAAGAGGAAGAAGGAAACTGGGCCGGATTGGACCTCTCAGCGGACCGGTTCTGGCCCACAGGCCGCATGTTTGACACCCCTGCTCTAATACTTAACAGTTGAAATCTGGCCTTTTAGTGATTTCCTGATGTGACTTTTGTTTGTTCCGTGTTCATCTGGTTCATGTTTACCATCTCTTCTTCTATTACCGCAGATCTTTGCCACTCCCTGCCATGCAATCACCTCGTTACCCTCACCTGAGCTTCCCCGCCCTCTTCCACACCTGGCCCTCATCATCATCATCATTAGCCTCCCTTTAAGTATCCCTTTCATCTGCAGCTCTTTTCAGTCACTCCCTGTCAGATTATCTATCCACATGGTCCCTGCTCTTGTCTTGCCTGAGACTCCCTTGTATTTGTTTTACAGTGCTTAAATCATTTTGACTCCATCTTTTATTGTTTCCATTGGCTACCCAAAATGCTGCCACACACATGACTTAAAGTCTGTAAAGTCAATTCATTGATTTACTTCCAAACATATTATACATGTTGGAAAATGGTTACAGAGAACATGAGAAAAGGCTGATAACTATGCAGATAGAGCCTTAAACTGTTTCTCACCCTCATTTTTCCTGATTTTCTGAGCCTGCAAAAAAGGCCGCTCCGTGGCATACCCGCGTGACCTTGGTCCCTCCCCAACTATAAGACCGAGAGTCCCGTAAATGGACTGTACTTCTATAGCGCCTTTCTAGTCTTTACGACAGCTCAAAGCGCTTTACATCACAAGTCATTCACCCATTCACACCCATGCATACACTGATGGCAGGGGCTACCACGCAGGGCGCCAAGCTGCTCATCAGAGGAGTCTAACCATTCATACACATTCATACACCGTTGGCACAGCAATGGGAGTAATTTGGGGTTAAGTGTCTTGCCCAAGGACACCGACATGTGGACTGGAGGAGCTGGGAATCGAACCACCAATCTTCCAATTGAAGGACGACCGCTCTACCTCAATTCACTGATTTCCTTCTAAACATATTATACATGTTGGAAAATGGTAACAGAACATGAGAAAAGGCTGATAACTATGCATATAGAGCCTTAAACTGTTTCTTACTCGCTCATTTTTCCTGATTTTCTGAGCCTGCAAAAAAGGCTGCTCTGTGGCATACCCGCGTGACCTTGGTCCCTCCCCTACTACATAAGACCGAGAGTCTGGTAAATGGTAAATGGACTGTACTTATATAGCGCCTTTCTAGTCTTTACGACCACTCAAAGCGCTTTACATCACATGTCATTTACACCCATTCATACACTGATGGCAGGAGCTACCATGCAGGGTGCCAAGTTGCTCATCAGGGGGATTTAACCATTGATTCTCATTCATACACCGTTGGCACAGCAACGGGAGCAATTTTGGGGTTAAGTGTCTTGATATGTGGACTGGAGGAGCCGGGAATCGAACCGGCAATCTTCCAATTGGAGGATGACTGCTCTCCCTCCTGAGCCGTCTCCTCAGTGGTTAACCTGCCTAGTGGCCAGTTATTGTTACTACATCTAACACGACTACCAATGCAGTCGACAGTTAGCGGAGTTAGCCGCTGAGCTAGCCGCAGAAAGCTCTCAGACGTAGCGTCCATGTTTCTGGTAGAGGTGGTGACTGACAGGTGACACTTGGTAGGGGGCGGGGTTTCAGCGGACTCGGCGGGCACTCCCACAGCATTTGGCAGCAGAGAAAGAGACTGGTTTTTACACAACTTTGAAGCCTAATTTCATATATTTGGCTTTTTTTTTTTTTTTTTTTTTTTTAAATCATTCAAATTTGGCAGGGTGGTTAACTACACTCTTTTCTGTGGTGTGTCAGACTCAGAACATATTTATTCTTACTTTACATGGACTTTAAAAGTGGCGGCGGCATCTTCTATGCTAATTTCAGACTCTGTCATGCTGACTGCAGCTGAACACTACTCCATGAGACAACTTTTCACCTCAACATAAAATATTGTCACCTTTTTTAATATCGTGAGATCACTATCAATTAGTAATGTCCTAATATAATTACACAAAAGCTCTGCAGACCTGACGTGCTGCTCCTCCAGTCGATATGTGGAACATATGAATGTTAGTTTCTGTACACAGACGTTCTCTCCCATGAGTCCCCCCCTCATAAATAGTCTCCTTGCCTCTACCTCTTTCCTTCTGAAACTGTACTGTGGTCTTTTTATTTACTTAAACTTCTTGTACAGTTAACATATTTTGTGTAGGTGCTGGAGTTATTCATCACTTGACCAAAGGATTATGTTGCTTACTTCTGCTGTCAGAATAAACTGAGGTCGCCCCCTGAGGTCTGAGCCTCTTCAACACCTTTTTAAACATACTTGAATGTGTAAAAAATTAGTGGACTTCTCCTTTTTTAACTTATCTTTGGTTGTTTGTGACCACACATGGCGACGAATCCAGTTTAAACATTAGATTTAGTCAGACCACTTAGCGGTAAACATGCAGGACATGATGTGGCAATCATTGCAGTCTGATTACAGCTGCCAAAAGAATCATTTATAAACCTACAAATGTTGACTTGGAGACAACGTAAACCAACAGCATCATATATCGTATAGCAGGAAGCAGTAGTCTAGTGTGACTGTTTAGAGCAGGTGATAAAAAGGACTCTAATATTCATCTTGAGTAAAAGCTACTTAAATAGAGAGGAGATTACTTGTGTTCAAAGATGAAGTAAAAACATTGTTATACACTTCCAGTTAATCTCATTGACTCTGTGGAAGGAAACAAGTGTCCAGCTGAGAGCATCACGAGAGTGCAGACCGCATTGTGTAAACCAGAAGTATCCAGTATTTTGGTTTGGTGCACGATATCTCCACAACAGCTGTCCAGACTGTCCATGAAACTCCTGCTGGTGCTGATCTCAAAAACTCTATACTCGTGTAGTGTAAATGTTGACAGGTTACTGTTGTCTCAAATCAGACACAGATATTGCACACTTACTTACCAATAAGCTTGTTAATTATCAACTAACTAGCGGCACCAAATCATTACAGTCTGCTAAATGAACCCAATAAACCTCCTGATGACTTGTATGTGACAGCACTTTAGTGGAGCTTCATGCAAAAACATGTATAATTTACATTTGTACAATGTGGCAATGTTCACTGTGGTTACAATCTCCTCAGCCGCCAATTCCTGTTTGGAAAGTGATTCGTTCCCTTCTGCTACGGAGCGAAGTGATGGCGACTGCTTTTTTTTTTTTTTTTTTTTAAACTGAAAAGTGTGGGTTTTTTTTTTTTTTTTTTTTTTTTTTGTAAGAACTAAATTGAGAAATGAACTGCCTATTTCTTTTTGTTTATATTATATACTGTAGTAGAATACTTTTTTTTTGTTTCCTGTTTTCAGTATATCATGTGGTTTATTTTAAGGGTGTATCTATTTATATAAAAAGTTCGTCCTTGTGATCTAAAAATCTTACATGGCAGGAGAGAGACCTGGCTGGCACCTCAGTCTTTACTCAGTAAAACTAAAGGAGAATAAAACTCACCCCCCCCCCCCCCCCTTTACAGTTCTTAATCTTGACATTATTGTAAATCCAAGCAGATTCTTTGGTGTAGACATGTAGGATGAATTCCCTCCATAGCAACGTGCAGCCACAATTATCATAGACTCATGGTTAAGGGACTCTTTGTACATTTTTTGTTACTTCGTCCTTTTGAATCATTTCATTTTGCTCTTTGTTTCCCATTCAACTTTTCTTTGAAGAACTTTTTTGGAATTTTTGGTTGGCTTGTGGTTTGTTATCCGTATTTTGGTTGGTTCTGCGTTTTCTCTCCTTTCCTCTCCTCCTCACCACCTGCCCTGCGTCATGTTCGTTAGCCCGGCCCTGCTCCCAATCACTCCCAGCCTGCACTTGTCTAGTCACCTGTTCCCCATTCTCCTCGTTAGCTCTGTTAGTATTTAAGTTTTTTGGTTTTCTGTGTTGGTGTTGTTGGATGCTTTTTTATCAAGTTTGTTTCAGTTCTGCTTCATGTTTTCTGTATTTGGTTTTGTTTTACGTAATAATAAAAGTCTGTTTCCTTCAGCTCTGCATCTGGGTCAACCTGCTCTACTCTCATTGTGTCCGCATGTTTCACTTGTTTGTAAGAAACGCCAAAGTCCACTTGAATAATAAACCTTTTGGATTTTGTTGGTCCCACTTGTCTAAATAGGACAAACTTTACATATTTATGTGACCTGGTAGATATATTGGTTTAAAGTGTGAAGGAAGGTTAACACAAAGATTGATCCTCATCCTTGAAGTTGGACTCGGATGTCGGAGGTGATGCAGCATCCTGAACTTGAGAAATTAAGACTCGCAATATGTGATAACCTGGCAAACATAGATTACACGAGTCAAACTTCTAACTCCCACCTTTCTGAATATAACTCCATATGAAATGAGTAACACTTCTGGTCCTGTGTTCGTAACCCATCCCAATGAAATATTATTTATGTATTTTTTGTTTTTTACTTTGTGCAACTGCCTGTTTTTCCTTAGTTTTTTTGTTGTGTGGCCTTTTTTTTTTTTTTTTTTTTTTTAAAGTGTGAAGGAAAGTAGCTGCACACTCCATCCTCCAAGTTTAGTCTGCTGTAGTTGCACAGCTCTGTGTATGGTGTCTTATTTTAATGTCTAAGGGCGCTCTCACACTAGGGCCAGTTGTTCCGTACCGTACTAAAGCACGAAAGTCCCCTGCTGGCCTGTACTCAAGCACGGTTGCCCCCAACACATGCGTTGAGCAAAAACATGCAGGTGTGTGTTCGCGTGCTGTGTACCGGTAAAACACAACACAGCCGATCAATTAACACAATGTATGTTCTTCTGAGTCATGCCTGTGTAGTATGCAGTACTAGATACTTCAAAAAAGGCTCTAGTAAAAGCAGACGTACTGATTCAACTCTTTAAAATAAGTCTTTTTCTGGAGTAATGACTTAGAAGTCGCCAAATGACTTACTTTAATGAATTTTGTTAGTCATTATAATGCAGATTTGTAAAATATTACTTTTTGAGGGTCACAGACAAACTTAGCATTTCATAATTGTAGTAGCAGCCTAATGAAGTCCAAGCACGACGCTGGATGCAAACTAATATTAAGCCTATAGCCTATTCATTATAATGTCCATGGACATAAAATGAGTTCTTTTGCCTTTTTAATAATGATAAAATAATACACAAAAAATGGTCGGATTGGGAACCCATATATGCATAATGTCTCCATGTTGCATTTAGTGTTACTTGAAATGACCACGGCTCAGCTAGTGTTGCGCTTTTTTTTTCTTTTTTTTTTTTTTAAATCGTCGATTTCCCGGGATTCCCTCAAATTGGCTTCTTTTCCCGGGATTCAAAATGTCTTAAATGTCTCTTTCGGAAAAAATATTAATCCCTAGTGTGCATGTGTGACAAAGTGGTACCTCCTTCGGCACGGTACAATTCCACTCACACTAGCCAAATAATCCGGACTTTAGGGGGCAAACGTGCTTGGACACGGTACGATTGCCTAGTGTGAGTGCGCCCTGAATTTAATTGCTCTAAATTGTTTTGTCTGTGGTTGTGTTAAATGAGCTGGAACAAATAGATATGGCTTTTCACTGTGTTGTAATGGCAAACATTTATAGGCTACACTAGAGCCAAGCTAACTCTCCGTGTGTGTGTGTCTACTTTTCCCCTCACACCTTTTTTAATCGTGGTCAGCTCCTCTCCATCGCTAGTGTGCATCCCTCCTCTCTCTCACCCTGAAAGATTACTGGTTTATCTCCAAGTTAGTCTGCTGTATTTGCACATCTCTGTTATGTCTAATTTTTAATTGCTCTAAATTATTGTTTTGTCTGTTGTTGTTAACCGAGTCGGAATAGATACAGAGTTTACTGTGTATGATTGTGTAATGAGTCAAATTTGAATTTAAGGCAAAAAATGCCCCAAAATACACAAAAGGAAAAAACTGTATTTGAACCACACAGCTGGAAAGATTTTTTTTTTTTTTTTTTTTTTCTCCTGACAAAACCCAAACCACCCAAAGTGTCTTTAAAGTCTGTTTTTCCTCCACTTAAGTGCTAAAGGTTATGATTGAGACCTGACTGAGCTCTGTAAAAACACTTCTGAGTGCAGAGCAGCTCTTTGGGTTAAATGCAGACGAGGAGTTTGTGTGCACGTAGACTTGAACTGATCATTTATTGCTCTCAGAAGTAAAATATCTCACTTTTCCTCCCATTTGTGTTGTAAAGACATTGATCACACTATGATTTAAGATGTTATTGATGTCTGGCTGTTAACTTTTTATGACGCTGAAGTCCATGACGTTTGATGAAAGCTTTAATTTTGAAGTATTTACTTTTTATATTAGTATAAAATTATATTTATTTGCGGCTTTAACTTGAGAATCAGTTCATAAATTTTATAGCAATGTTTCCGGCAGCAGTGAGTGTCTCCTCGGTTTCTGTACATATAATGATTAGTTAAGTGCTCAAAAGTCTCTGTTCTTGTCTCAGCTTGTAGAAATTTCCCTCTGCCCCTCCTTATACCCCACCACCACCATCACCATCACCATCATTACTGAACACACTTCACTGTTTAGTGCTGAGAGACGGCAGCAGATAGCTCAGTGTTTACAGTAATCATCACATTCATACATGTACGCTCTCCTCTTGCTTTGTGCTTGCCTGCAGCGCACTATTCTGTAATAAGAGGCTTCAGAGCCCGAAGAGGCACTTCAGCGCTCCTCGAAGACATTTAGTGGAGAGTCCAGACCCCCTGCCCACCCCCACCCCCCGCCTCTTCTTTCAGGTTTTTACTGAACTTGGCAGCCTGCCAGTGTGAATGGAGAAACTTGATGAGTGGACTGGGTTTCACACACCAGAACGGATGAAAGACGGCCAGTGTTGGTGTGAAAAGTCGTATACATTACATATAGCTTTAACACGGTTACGGACAGTTAAAAGCTCAGATAAATACGATGGGGCGAGGCCGTTAAGAGCTTTTTAAAAACAAACATTAAAAGTTTAAAATCAATTCTATAAAGGACAGGAAGCCAATGGAGGGAGTTGAGAACAGGAGTGATGTGCACACGTCTGTTAGTGTCGGTTAAAAGACGGGCAGCAGCATTTTGCACAAGTTGAAGGCGACTGAGGGAAGACTGGAAGACGCCGACATAAAGTGCATTGCAGTAGTCTAACCTTGAACTTATTAAAGCATGGATGGCTTTCTCGAGGTCATGATGGCTTAAAAACTTTAACTTTGGCCAGGAGACACAACTGGAAAACACTAGTCCTGACAACGTTGGTAATTTGTCAATTATTGTCATGTTTAAGTTGAAATTGGAGCAAGAAAAACAACAGCAGCTACAAGCTCTACCAGTTTCTCATTTAAATGTCCACCTTTTTGTAGTTGTTTGTTCAGAGGCTGCTGCTGCTGTCAGACCTGCTGCCCTCACTGTTGGTGTGCTTGTGCATTATGTACTGTAGCGTTCATTTCTGAGGATGCACATGTTGAAGGATGTGAGCGGTAGCAGCTGTGCACACAAGAAATCAAGTGTTTCACAAGCAAAGAGCTGATGAAAGGCTTTCAAAACACAACTGCAAATCAGTTTGTTTATTTCTACAATGTTAAAATAACTCGATTAAATATAAATAGGCAACGAAACATAACAAAATAGAAATGGCAGTACAATTTTAGATAAAAATAAGCATTCAATGTTCGAAAAGGGTGTAGGGTGAAGTACCGTTTCTTGTCCTTCCCCTTTTTGTTTTGCAAATTAAAGCAGCATTTCATACCACTTATCATTTTGTTTTTAGGAGAAACTGACATGCTCAAGAGTCACACTTCAGAGCTTGCAGTGCTGAATGATTTGAAAGAAATATCTGCTTGTGATTATTCTTTACCAGATAAATCAGATAAAATGATCCCGGTGTTTGCTCTTGAGGTCCATTCAGGGTTCTCTATCATCACGAAAAAGGTTAAATTCGCCCCAATTTAGCTTACATTTAATACACTAGTGATAAACCTGATCATTAACCCATTTTGGCCTAAAAATGGCTGTAAAACCTCTGGGCGCGACTTTAAAATAACCCCCTAAAACCTGAACCTGAATATTTGTCTTGGTAACGAGATGCGACCATATTGGTGAAAATATGTTGAAATACCTGCATTGGTGTTGCATCTGCAGGTATATTGACTTTCACCTCTGGAGTGCGGTTGAGTCGCCTTCAAGGATTAGGGTAGTAATTATTAGTCCACCACTCGGTTTCAAAGCTTGCAAAATCATCTTCCTCATCTTCTTCATCTAAAAACATCTTCCTCATCCATTAAATCCCGGTCGATTGGTTCCAAGGGTTCAAAGTTCAAAGCCGGCTTTAATGGTAGAATTACGCAACAGCGCCCCCGGTTTAAAATGGTAGAAATGCGGTAATGCTTTCCTGTCTTAAATTGTTTTAAAAACCACTAAACGGAAATCATTAGTTTAGTCATTAGATAACTGGTGCAGTTATCTCTGCATGTTTCACAGCATCAAATCTTCTTTTAAGGTGATCATATTTACAGTATTTTATTGCTTCTGGTAAAGAAAAAAGCCATTATTGGATAGAATTAAAAAATGTAGTGCATCCTTAATTTGTACATGTTTGCCCAGCAGACTGAAACTGTATCTGCAACTAGACAACATGCAAGTCTAGGCAGCACACACAGGTGATTAAGATTTTAACAAGTGTCATCAAGTATTGAAATTGGAGGAGGGGAGAGCGGAGGAGGGCATCTACTGATTAATTATCTTTAGCAACATATTTGTGAGTTTAGTAGACACGAGTACATGTGGATGCCAGTATACAGCAACTCAAGCTGAGTGGAAAATAAACTGACATAATGAGAATCTCCTGAGACTGATTCAGTTCATTTCTTTTTATTACAAACATGTGCTTCATCTGAGAAAAACTATAAAAGGGTAAAAAATGAGAGTATGAAAACAATCTGTGTATATTGTTGCTTCAGTCTGCCAGAGATGTTGGTGTCATGATTGATGACCAGCTAACCTTTTTTTAAAGTTCATGTGGCCTCAGTTGCTCGGTCATGTCGATTCCCCTGTAAAACATCAGGAAGATTAGACCTTACCTGTCTGAGCACGCAGCACAAGTCCTGCTACAGACTCTCGTAATATCACACATTAACTACTGCAACTCCTTACTAGAAGGCCTAACCCCAACTCCCCCCCCCCCCCCCCCCCCCCCCCCCGCATGCATGCACCTTCAAATCTTTCGGGATGACCCAGGATGCAGCAGCGTGTCTGGTCCTCAATCAGCCCAAAACAGCACATCACCCGGCTGTTCATATTCATCAGCTGTCTCCCAGTTGCTGCCAGCATCATATTCAAAGCCCTGACGTTCGCTTACAAAACAGCAACAAAAAACAGCTAGTGCCTACTTGAACTCCTGAACTCCTCTTGCCTCCTACGCTCTGCCAATGAAAGGCGCCTAGTGCAACCAACACAACACGACACGGACGGCTGCCAGACTCTTCAATCTATCAATCTTTATTTACATAGCGCCAAATCACAATAAAAATGATCTCAAGGTGCTTTTCACATAGAGCAGATCTAGACGTACTCTTTAATTTAATTTAGAGACCCAATATTCCCACATGAGCAAGAACTTGGTGATAGAGGCAAAGAAAAACTAGGTGGGCGACCATTGGCCATGACCGTTTAGTGTTGAGAGAGGGAGGCACAGTGACAAACACTGAAAATAATGAGTAGTTCCTGTTGTTCCCCGCTGCTGGAACGAGTTACCAATCTCCATTTGATCTGTAGAGTCCCTCATGCATTCCCTGTTGGCACCTTCGTCCCATTGGACTTGAACTCAGCTTTCTCTCCTGACTATATCCTTGTGTTGTATTAACTCTCACAGATGTACTTTCTCTGCGTCTGTTAAATGAAACCGTAACACTGATATTGTAAAATGGCACCATCCCAGCTTGCATCATGGGTGGTATTTGAGGTAAAGTGGAGGTATATATGTCTGCTGGATGACATGACAGGGCACCCTGCAGGCACTTCCTGCTCTCATCCCCGTCACCTGGGCAACACATTGCCGTATACATGGATGTAATGTTATGACATGTTTTGGATGTGGCGCTGGCTTAATGGCTGTAGCAGGATTATGTAGTGAGGCAGACACCCTTAGAGACCGTGAAGTTTTGATGTATGGAGTTCATTAAGTTCATAAAATAAAAGAAGTGGAACAAAGGGAACAACAAAGTTGATTTACTGCTGGCAGGAAGGTATGGTAGAAGAATTACAGTCTGTAACAGTCAGGTAAGAAATCCCTCAAAAACAGTGTTGCAGTCAAGCTTGTGAGTCAGACATGACGGTATGTGTTGTCCAAACTTATCTTTAATAAGAGCTATTCATTGCATGCAACCACAGCTGTAATTCTATAGACCGCTTTCACGTACAGGAGAAAACAACACGAGGATAAAAAGCCACTAAAAACTTGCAGTAAATACCATTCACTACATTTACTGGACTGTTTGAATACTGTGAAACAGGTTGAACATCTGCAAAGGAGAGAGGTTACATGCAGACACCAAACACTGGCTCGCTGCTCTCAACTGGCCGAGTGGATAAATCAGTACCCTATGTGCAAAAAAAAAAACACACACACATTTGGGACACACATTGAGCAATACAAAAATGTGCATTGTCTGTTTTTAGTATGTTTTGATTTTCACTACAGTCTAAGAAAATTACATTTGTTTCATTTTAATCTAAGGAGGAAAAAGTTGTGATCTCGGTGTCATTGGGGACACTTGGATTCTCTTAAAAAGGGTTTTCTGTTGGACTTGTGAGGTCATTACTTATAAGGATGCGTCCTCACATCTTGAGGACACTTTGATGTGAGGAATCTGGGAACACATTCAAACTGAAGATAATGTGAGAACATTTGCTGCGAAGACAATCACCATGACGACATTGATACGACTATATTCAGTGTAAGGACATTGAGCATTGGGAAAAGGCGGCTCTGTTTGCTTATTGCTTCGGAGGCTTAGGGGCCAATTTTATAGATGTGTACAAGTCAAATTACCACCACTGAAAGGCATTATGTTTTAGGATGTATCTTCACATCTTGATGGGAGGAAACTGGGTAGACTGTTTAATTCAAATCAAAGATAATGTGTGAGAACATTTGCTTCAAAGACAAAAAACACATTTTCATCCAAGTTGAGTGTTAAGTTCTTAATGTGGCGGTTTGTTTCCTCTATGAGTGAATGTACTGTTGGTGGGAGTTGTTTGGAGAAATGTATTTGAGGAGAGATGATTTGGGCATTTGGAAACACTTTCCGTGCCGTTGCCATCAGTTGTTGCAGTTGGTTTTTGGATGGCATCGATCAAATTCTTTCTCTGACAATTTCAAATTCAATCCCACAGACAATACCACTCGTTGAGTTTTGGTGCAAGGACTCAGCTTCTCCAAGACTCCCCTATCAATTTGGACCGATGAATAGCTGTACTTAGGGATTCTGCATATGTTGGAGTTTCCCACTATCAATTTAAGACCCACTTTTTGATTTTCTGGGGGGTACTGGGATGACAGGTCGGTCGGTCCCCAGTCGGGGGTCAGTCTCCAGTTGTTGAGACTGAACAGGCCCCCTATGACTACTCCTTCCCCGTTCGTGCCCCAGGGTCGGCCAGTCTCCCGCCCTCTCGGTAGGGTCCAGACAGTTCTCCACCCCATGTTGTTTTATCAATTTTGTTAAGTTTATTATTGATGTATCTGCTAGTCGATGCTTATACCTTACTTTTCCATAGGCAATTGCTTTTTCCTTTGGGCCAAACAGAAAATCTTGCTTCGCTTTAATGATTTTTTTTTTTATGGTAATGTGATGTTAAAATGGATCTGAGTCTGGTTTGTGTATTGTTTTGGATGCTCTGTGGAATGGGTTTGTAATCATATAAAGTTAACGGTTAGCATTTTAGCATTAGGTAGCTACTAACTTCATAAAGGGTGTGGGATGTTACAGATCAAGTGTAATTTTTTTTTTTGAGGAAATATTGATTGGAGACTAGTTGGTATGTATATTCTGATCCTGTCATTTAGTCCTTTTGGATGGAAGGTGTCCAGTGCTCGGATCCAGTGGGGTTCTCTTTTTCGATGTTCCGTGATTGTCCAATGTGGATTATCTTCCAGGGGTTTCATGAAAAGGTTGTTAATGCCATGTTCCTGGAAGTGATTTGCAAGGTAGGATGTAGGTCCATCTCGTGTTCTGATAGATTTGTGTCGAGTAAGTCGTGCGTTGAGTGCATTTCGTGTTTCTCCAACGTATAACTTCTCGCATTTTCTGCATTTAATGATGTAAATGCAGTTGTTTTGTGTTGTTGAGATGTTTTGTGGTAGGGTGTATCGAGTGGTTGGATTACGTATCGTTTTGAAATGGTCAAGTCTTCTGTTAGATTCCGTAGCAGAGCGAAGTTTAGCTCTAACCAGAAGTTGTTGGTGGTTAGAGTTTTTCTTGTAGGCAGGGAGTATCCTAAAAGATCGTCCTAATGCTGTGTCCCTCTAGAGATTCTCAAAATTGGAACGGAGGGTACGAACAGCCTGTTTCCCAAAGGTGGAACACTGGACAATTAGTGGGAGTCCTTGCCTATTGTCTGGTGTGGCTTGAGTAGATCCTGTTGCGGATCTGAGGAACGTTCTAGAGTATCCTCTTTTCTTTAAGGCTTTGAACAGTACTCTTCTTGCATCATGACAATCTTGAGGTTGTGTGCAGACGCAGGAGATCTGTTTTAGGTTCTGGAAGAAAAACTGGGAATCTGTGGAAGACAGTTATGGATTAACTGCAGAAAAGAGATGTTCATTCAGTCCATTAGGTGTTATGGTCTGGAGTTTCCTAATCCAGGTTCCCTCTGCTCTCCTCCTCTGTCCAGGGGTCCAAGTTGGAACACTTTCAATACCAAATATTAACAGTTTGTCAATGGGATGCATTTGAAAGTGCTGGACCAATTGTGTAGCTGCCTTGGCCTTCCTTATGCTGTACAGATGTTGTGTAAGTCTGACCTGGATGGTGTTACCAGTTTCGCCCACATACAATTTATGGCATTGTGTACAGATGATGCAATAGACCGTGTTACTGGTAAATGGTAAATGGATGGACTGTATTTATATAGCGCCTTTCTAGTCTTTGTGACCACTCAAAGCGCTTTACATTACATGTCATTCACCCATTCACACACATTCATACACTGATGGCAGGAGCTACCATGCAGGGTACCAACATGCTCATCAGAGGAGTCTAACCATTCATTCACATTCACACACCGTTGGCACAGCAACGGGAGCAATTTGGGGTAAAGTGTCTTGCCCAAGGACACATCGACATGTGGACTGGAGCCGGGAAATGAACCTCCAATCTTCCAATTGGAGGACGACTGCTCTACCTCCTGCCCACAATGGTATTCTGTGTGATATGTCCATGAATTGGGTATGTTTTCCTACTATAGATGCTAGTCACTGAACTAGAGGGACAGAAATCAGTCAAGCCGCATCCGGGTCCGTCCTCCTCCCCCTGTTGCTGAAGAGTGATCTGGTTAGAATGTCCTTTTAAGTTCTTGTTTTTACGTGTGGCTGAAATAATTTTATAATTATCAAAAAGAGTGCATGTATTCTGTGTAGAGGAATGTAGCTGTGTGAAAAAGTGGTTATGAGGGGCTCCCGTGATGCAGCTGCCTCGTCAGCGGGACAGTTCTCCCCCTGGTGCAAACCTGTGGGTGATTGATTATTGATTAGGTCCAGGGGAGCAGGGTCAGAGCGAGTGGAAGTGAGAGCCGCGAGTGTGGATTTTTTTATTTTTCTTAGAAAGCGGGTACTGTAACTTCTCTGTTTTAGGCTGGAAAAAAAGTGTGGTTATTGCTGCTTGTAGGTGAGTATTTTCTGAACATATTCTGTGAAACCTGATGATTTGTGATTTGACTATTCCCTTGTATGTATGTTTCGGATGGTAACTGGATTTATGGAGTAATGCATGTGTATCAGTGGGTTTGAAGTAAACCTTGGTGAGTAGTTTTTTTACGCTCTTGTGCGGTTTTTGAAAATAAACGGTCGTATCGAGTAAGTTGATTTGGCTGTTGCTAATTTCAAATGTAACTTTAATTGATGGGTGGTGACTGTTTAGTGTAAAGAGTCGTGAAGAAAAGTTAATGATGGGAATCCTAATTTCCGCATCAGGGAAGGCCGAGCGTGCCCTTTTCAATAGTGAACGTAGTTGTTTTATGGATGGGTGTTGTGGGTCTTGATCCCTGTTAGTAGTTCCCACCGACAGAATCAGAATTTTGGTATCTGGGTGTTCTGGTGTTTTTTCCATAACCATAACCTGGTATGTGGGATTACGTGTTCTAACATTACTGGGTCTCTCTCTAGGGGAATCCTCTCCCCTAGGCAGTGTTCCCGATCGTGTTGGGTCATGAGATAGTGTACGGGGGGATCAGAATTTTGTTTAGGGTCTGTCATTTTGACTTTCTGCCCTTGACTTTTCATCATTTTGCTCCCCCCTATATTGTGATCGGGAAGCCCTGCCCGGGTTTGAGGATCCCCCACCCTGCTCCGGATGAGCCAGGGGTGTTGTATCCGGCTGCTGGTTCGGTCTCGGGATGGTGAGTGTATCCCCTTTGCTGGAGGACTGGATCTCCTGACTCTGTCTACAGTGTAGTGTAGGAGAAGTTGGGAGAGAAAGTCCATTTGGACGTGTTATTGGAGTGGAAGTTGCACCAGGGCGAGGAGGAGAGGAGAAGCGGTGAGCCAAAGGAGGGGGAACAGAGGAGGAGAGTCTCCTTCGCCTGTTGGTGTGGTTTCCCTCTCCTTGGTCCGGGCGGGGTCCAGGACTCCTGCTCACCTCGGGTGGCGCCCCCCGAGGCCAGTCTCTACTAGATCTATGTATGTTATTATTCAAATTTTGGTCCTGTAAGAGGTCCTTGTTACGCTCCGGATTAGGAGTGTTCTTTGTCTTATTTTTACTCTTTTTGTGTTCTGTTCTGTTCTGGGTGAGGAATGGGTTAGGGTAAGGGTAAGGAATGGGTAGGGTTAGGTTAGGCTAAGGGTTGGGGTTAGGCTTAGGGTGAGGAAGGGGTTAAGGTTAGGGTAAGGAATGGGTTAGGGTTAGGCTTTCTAATTGTACGGATGTGTGAGTGTATGACCGGATTCTGGCAATGTTAGAGTCTCCTAGAAAGAGAACTGGTTGTCGGGGTCTGAAGGCCCAATCTTGTACTTTGCGGCTAGGTCTGGCCAAGTTGATGTTTGGTTTAAACCGCACTGGGGAGGGGGATGTGGCCTGGAGTGGGTGAGGGGGTATAGTGGCTGTTAAGGGAGGGTCTGGGTGCTGTGGTAAGCCCAAGTCCTCTCCCACCGTCGCGCCGGCAACCAGGTGGGGTCCGGGGGGCCCTCCAACCCCACACACTGTCTGAGCAGAGAGTTCAGATTGGGTTCTGTTTTTGGCCATGTCGGCCTTTAGAGTCCCGCTCATCATGATGTTCTTACTGCTCTGCCAGTTCTTAACAGTGTCCCCTGGAGGCGCTGCCTATTAGAAGTTGGGAGAGAATGTCCATTTGGACGTGTTATTGGAGTGGAAGTTGCACCAGGGCGAGGAGGATAGGAGAAGTGGTGAGGAGGAGAGGCTAGGGACTCCTGGTCCCCAGTCGGCACCGCTTTCTCCCCTCTCCGGGCCTGTAATCTGTTGGACAGAGACATTGCATCCACAGGTTGTGATAAAGAGCAGTTGGGAGAAACGGAGGGTGAGTTATGGTTAGATGGATCAGAGGAAGAATATTCTTCCTCCCTGTGAGAGGAGGAGGATGAAGTGTCAGATGATGGGGCAGGAACTGGGACCACTGGAAAGAGAAGGTTGTGTGTTCTGGTTATGGTGTCGGGGTCCAATCTAGCCCCAAAGCGTCTTTTGGCCCAATTAGAGGCCACTTTAAAAGCTAGTTGGTTCCCCTGTGTGTCTGTAAGTTCAGTAATGGTTTGTGTGTAATGTTGTAATATATTCATGTTAGTTTCCATCCAGTGTTCTGTTTTACTTGTTCTTGTGTTATTTCTGTTGGCGATGATGGTTTAATAAATTGTGTTAATCTAATTACTTGTCTCATCATGCCTGGTGGAAATTGTCCTGTCTCTGTTTGTAGGTGGTGAACTGCCTGGAGGAGTTTGAAGTGGTGTTTTGCTGCTACTCTGGTCTGCGTGTCTTATGCTTGTCTTATTGGTGATTCTGAGGTGTTATGTGCCCGTGTCCTGTGGAAGGGTCTGACTGGGAGTCTCTCTCTACTTCTGCCCCTAGTGTGTGTATGGTGTGAGGGTCTGTGGTAGTCAGCTGCGGGCCTGTCTGTTCTCCCACGACCCCGTTCCCACCTAGGCTCGTCATATCTAGCCCTATTGGCACCTGAGTGTGAGCCACCAACCTGATGCCACCTGCCGTGGTTATGTCGCTCCCCTCAGTGGTTTTGAGGCCTCCATTCTGCTCCAGATCGTCCCGGGTAGTGGTGTCTGTTGTCCCTGGAAGACATTCTTGGAAGGTGATGTTATCTAGATGAAGGCCAAGAGGAATGGGTTAGGGTTAGGGTAAGGGTTAGGTTGAGGAATGGGTAAGGGTGAGAATGAGGAATGGGTTAGGGTTAGGGTGAGGAATGGGTTAGGGTAAGAGATGGGTTAGGGCGAGGAATGGGTTAGGGTAAGAGATGGGTTAGGGCGAGGAATGGGTTAGGGTTAGGGTGAGGAATGGGTTAAGGTTAGGGTAAGAGATGGGTTAGGGTTAGGGCGAGGAATGGGTTAGGGTTAAGGAGAAGAGAAATTATTAGAAATTATGTTATTGTGCATTTCAATTAATAGTGAGGTATATCATTAAGGCCCCGTGGTGCAATGGTCCCCAGCTTCTCAATCCAAATTCTTTCCGCTCTCTTCCTCTGCCCCGTGGTCCAGCCGTCTTGGGCCTCCAGACCCGAGATGGTGAGATACTGAGTAGAGTGTTGTTGTAAATGGGTGACTAAGTGAGTGGTGAGTGTGTCTTTGTCTATAGTGTACAGGTGCTGCTTGAGTCGGATCAGTAAAGGGTTTTTGGTTTCTCCGATGTAATGTTTATTACAATATGTGCATGTGATTATATAGACAAGAGTGTAGGTGTGGTGAGGTGGGAGAGATGTATTGCTATATGGGTTTGTGATGTATTTCCTGTTTTTATAGTGGTGGTGAAACGGCGTGGTAGGTGTGTGGCTGTTGTTGGTGAATTTTGATCGGACTAGGAGACTCTGTAAATTTGGATTCTTGCGGTAAGCAGAAATTATTTTGCGGTTGTGAAAGGCTGGGTGTTGTGTCTGGATATGTGTGAAGTTCCGTTTTATGGTTTGGTGGAGTGCTGTAGTGGTGTGGGAACATGTAGAGACCAGGGGTAGGCTATGTGGGTGTGTTTGATTTTGAGCAGACCCCTTGCCCAGCGGGGAGAGTGGTAGGAGGATGGTGGGTGGGGAAGGGGTACAGACCCTGTTTCGGGTAGGGGGGAGGTCGGGGTTGTCAGGGGTTGCTGGGAGGGATCTGTGTGTGTGTGTGTGTGTGTGTACAGTAGTAGCCACTTCAAAGTTCCCCTCCAAGCTGAATGCCAGCTGAATGGCAGCTGACTCCCAGCCAAGTTCCAGCCAAGTTCCAGCTGAGTTCCAGCAGCTGGAGAGACCCCCTCCCTCTCCTGGGCGTGTCTATCTTTTCCTGTAAACCCACCTATTCGTTGTAATACAGGGTTTGACCAGGAGATAGCGCTTCTGTCACAAACTAGCCCACATTCTCATGTTTTATGATTTTTTGTGGTCATCCGAAATTCATCGAATCAAATCAAAAAATTAAATAGCCTACTGACTACTGATTATTGTGTTATTTGTTTTGAATCTAACACAAAAAACGAAAAAAAAGCCTTTTCGTATTTTACTTTTAGGCTCAGATAAATAATACGAAATGACAAAAACGGACCACAGGACTGTATTTGATTATGTGCAATTATACAGCGCATTTTTTACCAGCCAACCCCGGTCTATTCAGTGCATGCTTTAAGCCAGGTAAGCCCAGCCACCTTATTAGCATTATCATTGCTCAACCTTTTGTTTGGGTTTAATGGGCCATTTGGTTCCATTGTCACACAAATCACACACAGAGATTCAGAATCAGAATAGTGTTCATGGACGTCAGAACTATTTTCTGAGAGGGGTCACTGTTAGCTTTCATAATAGTCAAATCTCTCCTGCGTCATGGTGCTGCGCAGCCAGGTTTCCAGCCTGCGCAAGGCTGAGAAAGAGCGCTCAGATGCCGCGACAGATATGGGCCAGACAGAGTTTAATGAGCATTAATTATATGAAAAAGATAAATATAAGTCAGACAAATTGAGTTTAAATTCAGATTCGTTATAATTATTACAGTAACTAAGTTAATTAACTATTGGTGTAAAACTGAAAACTCAACCACACATATGTGCTGGACAGAGTGGGGGCACCACACACATCTACAACTACACCCCTCACTCACTTAGAAAAGATGTAAAACTGAAAACTCAACCACACATACAGTAGCATATGTGCTGGATATAGTGGGGGCACAAGCAGTGTCTTGATCTTGATTTTCGGTGGGGGAGGTGTCCAGCTCGAAGGTGATGGGTTGAGGGGGATGGTTACAGTGCTGTCCCATTGTCTTTCAAAGCGAATGCCCCCCGTCCCCCGCTGGCCCGCACTCACATTACCTCAAAACCCAAGTATACTAAAGCACGGTTGCCTCCAACACATACGTTGCGCGAAAACATAACGCGTGCTGCGCCGGTAACACACAACACAGCTGATCAATTAACACAACGTACTATGATTAAAAAGTACAAGCATATTCTTCTGAGTCATGCCTGAGTCATGCAGTAGCCTATTACACATACTTGTGTAAAAAAGACGCACTGATTTCATTCATGCTCGCAGCCTCTCCAGCGGAGCAGCTATAGAACAGACTTAATTTAACTGAATGACTTGGAAGTCGCCAAATGACTTACTTTAACGAATTTCGTTAGTTTATATAATGCAGATTTGTAAAATATTATTTTTATGAGGGTCACAGTCACTGACTGTATAAACTTAGCATTTCATAATTGTGGTAGCAGCGGTGCAGCAGATGTAATGAAGTCCACGCAGCACGCTGGATGTTACTAATATTAAGCCTATAGCCTATTCATTATAATGTTGATGGACATAAATTGAGTTATTTTGCCTTAATAATGATAAAATAATACACAAAAAAATGGTCGGATTGGGAACCCATATAATACTATTAACACTACGTATTAAATAACGCGTCCTGTTTTAAATCACTAGACTGGGTTTGTCTCATGGGCTATTTCTTGGTTTGACAGTGATCAGTGATCAGTGATCAGTCAGAGGAATTATTAAGTGTCCGCGAGTGTTTCCTGTGACGGACGGTGTCCTGTCAGATGTAAGGCATCCGTACTTTCTAATGGATTAACTATATTGTACCCTTCATTAGGCGACTTTATACAGAAGAATAGAAGTAAATACAAGTAATATAAGTGTATATAATATTTAGCCTCGTATTTTAATCAGGTTTAATCACAGGGTTGTAATGTGATAAATCCAGTTAATTTTTTTAATCGTTGGACAGCCTAGTCTTTTCTATGAGCAGTGGGTCTAAACCGGTCTAAACACACTGCTCCTCCCCGTGGATAAATGAGGCATTGCAGCTGGTTTTCACTCGGGCAGTTTAGGGGCGTTTCCAGTCGTGGCCTCATTGACCACGTCATCGCGGGGGGGATCGCATTTCCCCCCTGCTTCCATTATCGGCCAGCCAAGGACCGGTCAAGGACCAGTCAAGGAGCCATCAAGGAAACACGGGAACTTTGAAATGGCTTCATCTGTATGTATGTCTGTGGGTGTGCGTGTGGGTAGTAGGAGGTCCGAGTAGGAGCGAGGGTGGCCAAGGTGTCATTTTTGATTTTACGGAGGAATCTTTTTGAGTATGTATATAGGTTTGTGTATAATGTTGTTGTAATATATTCATGTTGGTTTCCATCCAGTGTTCTGTTTTACTCGTTCTTGTGTTATTTCTGTTGGCGATGATGGTTTAATAAATTGTGTTAATCTAATTACTTGTCTCATCATGCCTGGTGGAAATTGTCCTGTCTCTGTTTGTAGGTGGCGAACTGCCTGGAGGAGTTTGAAGTGGTGTTTTGCTGCTACTCTAGTCTGTGTGTCTAATGCTTGTCTAATGGGTGATTCTGAGGTATTATGTGCCCGTGTCCTGTTGAAGGGTCTAACTAGGAGTCTCTCTCTACTTCTGCCCCTAGTGTGTGTATGGTGTGAGGGTCTGTGGTAGTCAGCTGCGGGCCTGTCTGTTCTCCCACGACCCCATTCCCACCTAGGCTCGTCATATCTAGCCCTATTGGCACCCGAGTGTGAGCCACCAACCTGATGCCACCTGCCGTGGTTATGTCGCTCCCCTCGGTGGTTTTGAGGCCTCCATTCTGCTCCAGATCGTCCCGGGTAGTGGTTAGGGTGAGGAATGGGTTAGGGTAAGAGATGGGTTAGGGTTAGGGTTAGGTTGAGGAATGGGTTAGGGTTAGGTTGAGGAATGGGTAAGGGTGAGAATGAGGAATGGGTTAGGGTTAGGGTGAGGAATGGGTTAGGGTAAGAGATGGGTTAGGGTTAGGGCGAGGAATGGGTTAGGGTAAGAGATGGGTTAGCAATTTCTTGATCCGGTCTATTGATATCAGGGTATTTTTGAAATACGTTCTGGATAGTTTTAACTCCTAGGGTGCTATTGATATTTGTATAAAGGCTTTCTATGTCTATGGTGAACAGATAAGCATGTGAAGGAACAACCATGGGTCGGATAATGTCCAGGAAATGGTAAGTATCTTTGATGTAGCTGGGATGTTTTGTGGAGAGGGGATTCAAAAAGTGGTCAATGTATGTAGAAATGTTATAAGAGGTGCTACTACAATCAGAAACTATAGGTCTACCGGGAGGAACCTCAAAGGGAACTGTCCATGTGGCGGGGTCTTTGTGGATTTTGGGGAGAAGGTAGAAATGTCTAGGGCGTGGGTTGTCTGGTCCGAATAAAAAAGTAACTGTTTTGTGTTGATGAATTTTTTATGGTGGAGTGATGTAATTATGGTTCTGAGTTATTTTTGGGTATTGCTTTGGATGCTTTGTGGGATTGGTCTGTAATATCTAATATCTGTAAGTTGTCTGTTTGCTTCCTGTAAATATTGTTGTCTGTCTAGTATGACTATTTTTGAACCTTTGTCTGCTGGTTTGATAATAATATTGTGGTTTTGGGTGAGTTGTTTAAGGGCCCTGCGCTCGTCCCCCGACAGATTATCGGGGATATCTGCTGAGGGGCGATACATGCGCAGGGCCCTATTGTCTGATTTAATTAAATTGGTTGTGTGTTTATCCAGCTGGGAGATATGGGGTTCCCAGCTGGATCTGTATGTGAAAGGTGTGTGATTATGATTGGTTTGAATGTGAAAATGTTCTATAAGTTTAATGCGTCTGTGGTATTGGTGTATGTCCCTTTTAAAGGGGATCATCCCTATGTTCCCCGATCGCGGCTAACTCGGTTGCTAGCTCAGCGGCTAACTCGGCTGCTAATTCGGCAGCTAACTTGGTTGCTAGCTCGACGGGTAGCTCGGCGGGTAACTCAGCTAACTGGCTAACTGTAGACGGGATCATCCCTATGTTCCCCGGTCACATACAAAGCGGGGAACATAGGACCCGGGGAACATAGGGATGATCCCCTTTGAAGTTCCTCCCGGTCAAACTTGGTGGGGTGTGGAATAAAAGATAATCCCCTCTCCAGGAGTGTAACTTGTGCTGGTGATAGTGTGAGTAATGTGGAAAGGTTGAGAACATTGGAGTTGGGATTGTTATGTTGCAGGGTAAGAGGATGTGGGTCTGAAGTGTGGGGGGTCTGTGACTGGGAGACACTGGTGTGGGTGTTCGGGTAGAGGGTGGATGGGGGATGAACCAGGTTCGGGTTAGTGTTAGTTATAAATTTAATTGTTTGCACCAGTTTTGAAAGATGTTTTGGGCTGTGGGAGCTGTCCAGTGTATGTTGTCCGGTTCTGTAGTGAAGGTGTCGTGAGGGATTTCGAATAGGAATGGGAAGTGTGTGGCGATGGTATTATTAATTTAATTTTAAGTTCTGTTGTTGTATTGATGAGAGACGGGTGGAAAAATTGATAATGGGGAAGTATATGTGTGCATTGGGGAAGGTGATGGAGGCCTGTTTTTGGAGTTGACGTAGTTGTTTTGAAGAAGTTAATTTGAAATCCTGGTCTCTATTGTTCAGTCCTATGGAAATGTAGCAGCATAGAGGGCACTGCCCTTGATTACAGCCAGCTGGTGGCTGTTGGCCCAGCATGGTATAAGTGCGGTCATCTCTAGCCGCCTCGTTGTCTTGCGCTCCCGCCACGTCATTTCCGCACCGGCTGTGTTGTATCACAGTTAATTGCCACCTGCCGCTGCTTCAAATTGTGTACTCTCGGGGTGCTGACGGCATTTGTGTCCTCCGCCGCGTAACTGTGGGACTTCTGCGCCTTGTGCTCCTGTGTTAGGTGGCATCGTGTTGTTGGTAGGTGTCCTTTCTCTCTCTGCTTAATGCTGTTGTCTGCTGTCGGCTAAGCCTTAGTGTGGTTACAGGTAGATGCCGGTACCTGTGTGACTGTCCTCTCTTCCTCACGCCTGTGCCTGCTCGAAATCTGAGGGTAGGTTTCTGCTGTTTCCCCAAATCTGATACAGTCTAGCTTTAGTGTAGCAATATTAATTGCTGTTTTCCATATTAGGGAATCTAATCAGCTGATCGTCACTGCTGCTTTGTCTCCACTTGTCTCTGCTGGCCATCTACTCCTCCTGTTGCCAAGCGGCACCCGGCTTTCGTTAGTGTGGCTGTGGGTTACTGTCCTGGTTTATACAGCCAGTGATACTTGTGTGCCCGTGGGCCTCGAGTGACTCCGCGACTCCGGTTGCTTGGCCGTCTCCCCTTCCCCTCTGGCGCTGGCAGTCTCTGCTGCGTTACAGGGATTGTATGGTGTGGCGGACTGTCTCCCGGTGGCACACTCCAGTTTGAACTGGGCCTGGGAAAGAACTGAAAACGATATAATGTCCTGACAGTTTAGTGCAAATCTTAGTTTTATGTAAAAGCCTTGTTTCGTTTAATATTTTGCTTATTTTTTTCCTTTTGTTTATTTGGTTTGATTTTCTTTCATTCCATTATTTGGTTTGATTTTTGTTAATTTCATTTAGCCCTATTTATCTTGACTGAGTTGGGTTTTTCTTTGTTTCCCCTTTTTTTTGTGTGATTTAACTAATAATTTTGTGCAATTATTTGTTAACTTATGTTGGGCATTCTAGTCTCACAGTCTTACTTGCCCACCTTTTCATTTTGATTGTTTGTGTTTGTGATTGTTTAAGTAATTTTGCTTATTTTCTCCCCTCAGTTGCTGCTGGCCAGTGGTGGTGTTGGTGTCCTGGTGGTGGTGGTGTCGTCCCGCTTTTGTGTGCTGTGTCCCGGGATTGTGGGTGATTACACTGTGTGGGTTGGTCACTTGTGTGTAGGTGTTTTATGATTTTGCTTAGTATTTTGTGTTTGGTGGACCCCCCCCCCCCCCATTATCTCCTATCCACACCTGTGGCCGCAGCTCCTGACCCTTCAGTTCTCCCCTTTTCCTTTTCTTATATTGAGAGGTTTTATACTGTTTTTAGAGTAATTGTATTTTTTTTAATAAATTGTATATTGGTACCATAATTGGAAGCACGTCTTTTCCCTTTGTCTGAGTGACGTACCTGTGTCCTATTGACTAAATTGCTCAGTACTTCCTTGGGTGAAATTCCCAAGGTGGCGTTGTCAGGTGACTTAAAATAAAACTTAGTTTTCCACTCGATGCTGCCACAGAAAGGACGACTATCTTCGTGAGGGGGCTGATGGGTGTTTTTTTTTACAGATTTCAATGAAATGGTAAAATTTAGCACCAGGGTAGCTTTCTAATTGTACGGATGTGTGAGTGTATGACCGGATTCTACCAATGTTAGAGTCTTCTAGAACGAGAACTGGTCGTCGGGGTCTGAAGGCCCAATCTTGGATTTTACGGGTGGGTCTAGCCAAGTTGATATTTGGTTTAAACCGCACTGAGGAGGGGGATGTGGCCTGGAGTGGGTGGGGGGGTATAGTGGATGTTAAAGGAGGGTCTGGGTGCTGTGGTTAGCCCAGGTCCTCTCCCACCGTCGTGCCGGCAACCAGGGGGGGCCCGGGGGGCCCTCCAACCCCACACACTGTCTGAGCAGAGAGTTCAGATTGGGTTCTGTTTTTGGCCATGTCGGCCTTTAGAGTCCCGCTCATCATGATGTTATTACTGCTCTGCCAGTTCTTATCAGTGTGTGTGGGTTGGGCTTCTTGGCCCCCCCCGAGTCATCCCGGTCACCAACACGACCTGTGGGAGAAGTACAAATGGCGGAGATGGTGTCATTGGTTATTACTGATATATTTGTGTTATGAGGAAAGGGTTAGGGTGAGGAATAGGGATACAGACCTTGGTTCAGGTAGGGGGATCAGGGTAGGGTTGTCAGGGGTTGCTGGGAGGGGTCTGTCTCTGTGTGTGTGTGTGTGTGTGTGTGTTGATGTGCGTGTGGGTTGTAGGAGGTTCGAGTGGGAGCGAGGGTGGCCAAGGTGTCGTTTTTGATTTTACGGAGGAAACATTTGGAGTATTTTCTGTTTTTGAGGCTACGAAAAAGGGTACGGATGGTGGTTTCAAAATCTGACTGGAGGGAGGATATGCGGTGGTATCTAATGATCTGAGATTTGATGATGCCTTTAAATGTATGTTTGGGACGGTAGCTAGTTTTATGGAGAGGTGCATGTGTGTCTGTATCCTTAAAGTAAACCTTGGTGAGTATTCTATTGGTGGTAGTGTCAATGGGTTGGAAGAAAACTGTGGTGTCCAGGAAGTTAACTTGTTGTGGGTGAATGGAAAATTTGACCTTAATGTTGGGATGGTGATTGTTTAGTCTGTCAATGAACTGCTGGAAGTGTGAGATGTTGTGTGGCCAGATACCTACGATTAACTATTACCTATAATTAAAGGAAGCTTGTTCCATAATTTAGGAGCAGCTACAGAAAATGCTCTATCCCCTCTGAGCTTCCACCTTGACCTCGGTAGCTCCAGGAGCAGCAGATCAGCTGACCTGAGGCACCGAGCAGGAGCGTGGGGGTGAAGGAGCTCAGAGAGGTAGAGCGGGGCCAGACCATTTAAAGATTTAAAAACAAATAAAAGAATCTTAAAATGGACTCTAAAGTGCACAGGTAGTCAGTGGAGGGAGGCCAGGATGGGCGTTATGTGCTCAGGTAGCCAGTGGAGGGAGGCCAGGATGGACTCTAAAGTGCTCAGGTAGCCAGTGGAGGGAGGCCAGGATGGGCGTTATGTGCACAGGTAGCCTGTGGAGGGAGGCCAGAATGGGCGTTATGTGCTCCCTCTTACGTACTCCAGTTAAGAGGCGAGCGGCTGCATTTTGCACCAACTGGACAAGGTGTGTGTGTGTGTGTGTGTGTGCGCTGTCCATTCACCCTGATTAACCAAAATGCACACAGTATTGTCCCTAGGATAGAAAAGGTCGAGGGTGGTTGGTTCTTACCTCAGCCCTGGTGGTATTTTCTCCTGGTCTTCCTGGTCCGTTGAGGAGGTGGACCTTCTGTGGGTGAGAGACTAAGTAGAAGTTTTACCTCCGTTACCTAGACGACATTATAGGAGCCTAGCCACATGACATTAGACACATTCAACAATCACCACCCTGCATAAAAGTAAAATATTAAACCCGCAACAGGTCAATTTCCTTGATACAACAGTTTTTTTTTCATCCAATTGACAACTCCCATAAAATGCTTACCAAGGTTTACTTTAACCCTCGTGTCGTCCTCCCGGGTCAGATTGACCCCGTCCATTTTGACTGTTCCTTCTTTCTTAAATTTTTCCTTTGTTCTTCCCCTCCTTCCATACTTCTTTCCTCACTTCCTTCTATCCTTCCTTCCTCCTTCCTTCTTTCCGTCCTTCCTTCCTTCCTCCGTACCTTCCTTCCTCCCTCTGTCCCTGCTTTCTCCTTTCCTTCCTTCCTTCCTTCCTTCCTACCCTCCTTCCTCCCTCCCTCCTTACTCCTTTCCTTCCTTCCTTCCTCTTTTCCTTCCTACCCTCCTTCCTCCCTCCCTCCTTATTCCTTTCCTTCCTCCCTTCCTTCCTTGACTCAAGGACAACAGGAGGGTTAAAGACACAAATGCACTCCTCCATAAATCGAGCTACCACCCCAAGCATACATTTAAAGGTATAATCAGATTTCACTGCATCTCCTCCCTACAGACAGATTTTGAAACATCCGTCTGCGTTGTATCTCATAGCCTCAGAAGCAGAAAATACTCCAAAAGATTCCTCCGTCACATCAAAGATGGCACCTTGGCCACCCTCGCTCACACATCACAGCACGCACACTGAGCACCCCTGTAACTCCCAACGGAGGAAGAAAGAGATGGCAGGATAAGTGTGTTATTTTGGTTTTGGGGGTGACAGGTAGGACCCCCACAGCACCACTAAGGGTGTTTTATCCCACTTTGGTTTGTGCCCACCACCACCACCATAGATGAAACCCACAGTGAGATTAAAACCAGGGAAGACATTGTGGGGGTGAAGCTTGAAAGAAGGCATATTTCGGTTAATCAAGACCAGTGATTTTGGAGGGGAGAGGGGGTGGGGGTGGGGTTCTGTTTGCTTTTGGCTTCAAAGACCGAGGAGTCGATTTACAGATTGTGCACACGTGAACAAACACTTATTAAATCTGAAATTACCACCACCACTGAAGTATGCATTTTTTTGTATCGTATTTTCACTTTATTTTATCTTCTGTTTATTAACCCTCCTGTTGTCCTCGAGTCAAGGAAGGAAAGGAGGGAGGAAGAAGGAAGGAAAGGAGGGAGGAAGAAGGAAGGAAGGTAGGAAGGACGGACGGACGGACGAAGGAAGGTAGGATGGAAGAAGGAAAGGAGGGAGGGAGGAAGGAAGAAAGAAAGAAGGAGAGAGGAAGAAGGATGGAAGGAAGGAGGAAGAAGGAAAGGAGGGAGGGAGGAAGAAGGAAAGGAGGGAGGGAGGAAGAAGGGAGGGTGGAAGGGAGGAAGAAGGAAGGAGTGAGGGAGGAAGAAGGAAGGAAGGACAGACAAAAGAAGGAAGGTAGGAGGGAGGGAGGAAAGAAAGAAAGGAAGGGAGGAAAGAACAGTTAAAACAGACGGGTCAATTAGTTATTATTAACCAACGCGACCATTTCAAGGTAAATTATTGCAAATTATAACTGTACACCAAACCTCAAGTGTTAGTGTGAGCTGATTATATATAGTTTGCACGTTCAATTTTACCTTTCTGAAAAGCACTTTACTCAGACATACGAGCTTCATGATTATCATTCAAAGAGCCAGTCACTGATCTGCAGCTACTTTGAGGACACTTACACACTGAGGCGGTAAACAGTGCAGCTTTTTCTTGTAAATCCAACACCGACCTGTAAGCCAGTGTCAGGGTCGGTCTAAACAGGGAGTCTGGATGGGAAACATCTGCTGCGTCCGTCCAGCCTGACGTTATCTCAGTGTCTCTCTCTTTGCATTTGAAGTCCAGAAAACCACATGCTTCAATGCACAGTGTGGAGCACGCTCGATGTTCCTGCATGCACAATAAATCACTCACACACGTAATTCTCTTTATTTGATATGACAACAGATCATATACCGTAAAAGTCTATTTTGGGAGGTGTCATGCTGGGAAAAACTTTGACTTCATTTAAATGCACCAGGAGTTATTCACTTATAAACACATATCTGTTTATACTTACTTATACATACTTGGTTAATGGTCCGATAATGATTTGCTTAACTGAACTGGACCGGTATATTAACTCAGACTGGGTTCAGGTTAGGCTGATTAACCCTCCTGTTGTCCTCAGGTCAAGGAAAGAAAGGAGGAAGGAGGGAAGAAGGAAGGAAAGGAGGAATAGAGGAAGGAAGGAAAGGAGTAAGGACGAAAAGAGGAAGGAATTTAGGAGAGAAGGAAGGAAAGAAAGAAAGAAAGGAGTAAGGAGGGAGGGAGGGAGGAAAGGGGGAAGGAAGGAAGGAAAGAAGAAAAGGAGTAAGGAGGGAGGAGGGAGGGAGGGAGGAAAGGGGGAAGGAAGGAAGGAATGGAGGAAGGACGAAAAGAGGAAGGAATTCTTTGCATTTTAAGTCCAGAAAACCAAATGCGTCAATGCACAGTGTGTAGCACGCTCAATGTTCCTGCATGCACAATAAATCTCAAACACACAAAGTCACCTTTAGGATAATGTAGCAAAGTGAATAAATTGTGTTTATGTCAGCAGAACGGTAGTCTGAAAGAGAGATGTTAACTTCTTGATATAAACATCTACAGGGGGCCAAACACAGCTGCACCAATGTATCCATGTGGAAATAACTTCATACTTACTAAATGCAAATCACAAACTCACAGTAAACATCATCTCTTACTCTCTTATTGCCAACAGATGGTCCCACAGAGCAGAAATGTGGTTCTTGTTGGCCGAGAATAACACACACACACACACACACACACACACACACACACACACACACACACACACACACACACACACACACAGGCACGTAAACAAAAAGCCAAAACCAGCACCGACCGACCACATCCAAGCCTCCGTTCAATAGGAGAGGCATCCGATCAGATGCTGCTGCTCCTCCTGTTCTGGGAATGAGGTTTATTTGTGCCTGTTCGGCTCTGATCCTGCTCCTGTTGTGTGGGATTAGGTTATTTCAGTCACCCGCAACACACACACAACACCAGAGGTGTGACTCCAACACGCTAAAAATACAGATCACAAGCTTCCACACAGGATGGTAACCGAGGAGTTTGTTAGGTGTTGCTGCAATCAGTTATTTTTCATTTGTTGGTTGACAGTGTGGTCCAACCAGGCGGGGAGCTCCAGTCCTCTGAAATGAGGCCAACGCGGAAGTAACTTAGAACTGCATTCTATCAAAAGGCCACCAGGGGGCGACCGTCTCTATACAAGTCGATGGAGAATTCACCAACTTCTCACTTGATTTCTAACCTCAGTAAACGTTTTCAAAATGTGTTTATGGTCTCAATCGCTAGTTTAAAGCCTTCTTCAATGCAGTATGATGTTCATTTGTGACATTTTGGCCTCCCTGATTTTATATGTGACGATAAAGCAGGGTATGCATTAGGGCGTGGCTACGTCCTGATTGACAGGTTGATTTACCAATATCCTCGAGATCCAGCCCTCGCAACCATAGCAACCTTCCCCGCTCCGCCCATGGCCCCGCCTCATGCCCATATAAGTAGAATCCGTGTTTTTATTTTTCCCAGCATGCACCTGAAATTTTCAAGATGGCGCTGCCTAGATCCGAAACTATTGGCTTCCGAGCAGCAGTCCACAAACCAATGGGTGGACGTCACGGATGTTACCAATCTGACCCACTGGATAACTTTGCAAAGTATGAAAAAAGCTGAAAAGTAACTCACATTTTTCTGCTGTTTCAGAGGTTTTTCACACACTGACCAGAAAACAATGAATATATATTGTGATCATATTTAAACCATTAATATATCAATCATTGTGCAAAATCAGCAGCTTCTGTGCAAAATAATCTGAAAAGACACAATAATGTTGAAATTGCACTCAGTTTTCTTAAGTAAATTGATGGTTTATTATAGTAAAGCTATGGTTTATATATTATGAAGTGGTTTTACTGGTCTGGCCCTTGAGATCAAACTGGGCCCTGTATGTGGCCCCTGAACTAAAATAAGTTAGACACCCCTGTTTCAGAGAAAGTGATGTTTACCTCTGTTACCTGCATATACACTAACACACGTGTGTTACATCTACACCACGCTGGCTAAATCCTAGGAGCAAAAACATCCACGTCAAGCGTTCCAACATGTTTCTGCAGATAACTATGTCCACATTAAAACGCATGCATGGAAGACAGATGAGTAAATCAGCCACAGAAAACCAGCAAAGAAGAAATGATATACTATTTCTGTTTCCACTGCAAGGCCTTCCTTTTTTTTTATTGCAAGCAGAATTCCAGCAGAGAAAAGCTGTAGAGTTATGTTTAAGTCTCAACAAGCTGTCAAAGCAGACAAATACAATACACAATCCAATATATTAGACAATATACTATATTACAGATAATAAAATAGACAATACCCATCTGCCATTGTTGTTGTTGTTGTCGTCTTCCAATGAAATATCAATGAAAAACATTAAAATGCTGATATGACAGTGTTTCAACAAAGCTCCAGCTTCCTTGTACACACACCAGTGCCAAGCAAGCATCATCACATTTACACTCTGGAGCTCTTTTTTGGGGGGGGAAAGAAAAATGCCTGTTTTTGTCTGGACGGAGGGCCAAAACGGAGAGGAAAAAAGGTGCATTTATGAATTTAGCCAGCTTACTGTCTGACCTGGTTTTAGGGGTACAAGTGTATTTCAATCCCCCTATTTTTAGTCAGATGTTCAATTTATACAAAAAAGTGAGTGCAAAAAACCCCAACTGTTTTTCCACCTCAGAGTGCATCCGAGTCGGCGCGAAACTGTCCTGATATGCAGCGTGACAATTTGCTGTTTTCGGTTCTCTCAGTTCTCTCTCTGCTAGCTAGCTAGTCAACAGGAAGCAGCGTGTACACTTCAACCTATAACAGAGGGAGCGAGCGATTTTTTTTTTTTTGAGGGGTGGGCGTCATCGCTGGACAGGGTGATGTCGCTCGCGGCATATCAGGAAAGGCTGATTGGAGACTCATGCATTTTAGTGTAAAAACAACTTTTTCATCATTTCAAAGTGCGACAAAGTGTCATGGAAACAGATTTGGTGAATAAGAGGCGTGAAGAGATTTAAAAAAATACAGACAAATGCTGATTTTCTGGAAATGTTAAAGTTAATGTCACATTTGGATGGAAACCTTGTGATTCTGTGACTCTTCATGTTAGATGAAATCTTCCACCATTAATGACTGAATTCAGCCACAAGTGCACCTTTTCCAATAAGGAATAGTGAAGAGATTACAATTTGAACACTTACCAATCTCAGTGTCTATACTTTGACATACTGGTCAGCTTGTGTGCTCTCTGTCTTACCAGTATGAACCCTCTCTCCCTTTTCCTTAAGAGGTTTTTTGGCTCCCTGGCCAAGGAGCCAATGGGCGGGTCGTTAGGAAACTACCTGCACCTGGCTGCCTTCTTTCTTAACCTCTCTCTCTTACTCCTCTTCCTTCCAGGCTTCCACCAGCTGGATGAGTTACAGCTTTTTGTTTGCACACATCTCTGAATTCACTGACTGACTATTATTATATTTTAAGTTGATAATAAATGTTGTTTTTACAGTAGAAGCTTTATTCATGTGTGATTCCCTTCATTTGCCAACGCAGAAGTAACTTAGAACTGCATTCTATCAAAAGGCCACCAGGGGGCGACCGTCTCTATACAAGTCAATGGAGAATTCACCAACTTCTCACTTGATTTCTAACCTCAGTAAACGTTTTCAAAATGTGTTTATGGTCTCAATCGCTAGTTTAAAGCCTTCTTCAATGCAGTATGATGTTCATTTGGGACATTTTGGCCTCCCTGATTTTATATTTGACGATAAAGCAGGGTATGCATTAGGGCGTGGCTACGTCCTGATTGACAGGTTGATTGACCAATGTCCTCGAGATCAAGCCCTCGCAACCATAGCAACCTCCCCGCTCTGCCCACGGCCCCGCCTCATGCCCATATAAGTAGAATCCGTGTTTTTATTTTTCCCAGCATGCACCTGAAATTTTCAAGATGGCGCTGCCTAGATTCGAAACTATTGGCTTCTCCGAGCAGCAGTCCATAAACCAATGGGTGACGTCACGGATGTTACGTCCATTTCTTTTATACAGTCTGTGTTCTGAGCCAGTTTGTAATTGGGAGGAAGCCTCGTTTGATCGCATCTAATCCATCGGGTGATGAGCAGGGTAAACTTTCCACTTGCTGCCTTAAATTGTTTCAAAGGGAATCATCTGGACTAGCTCCTAAACTGTGGATGAGATTATGGGGCCTCAATATGGGAGGTTTTAACGTGAAGACTACAAGTAGAACCAGAAAAGGATAGATGTGTTTGATTTGTGGATTTTTGTCTTTTTAAAAACTTCAATAGGTTTTCATTTCATTTTCACATTTTCACATTTGTTTAACAGCACAGTATGTATTGATGTAAAGCAGACATGTAGGCAGCAGAAATTGAATTAAGGTGGATTTTCTTTTTTCTCACACACACACACACACACACACACACACACACACACACACACACGGCAGAAGAGCACAAGAGTGACAGAGCTTTAAATGACTTCATTGTATGTTTTGTGTCTTACACCACACACAAAAAAAAGAGCCAAGCTGTTTTTTCGTGGAGCTTTTTGTCTGTTCTGTAAAAGCAGAGACCAGCAGACCCTTCCCTGACTTTCATTGCATGCCAGCATTTTTTGAATCCCGCCCAGCCTTTTAAATGAAAACGGGACAAATTGTTCAAAACATATTTTTATCTCCTCTTTTATCAATATTACAACCACCTGCAGAAATCCAATCTGGAGTTATTTTTGTTGGAGCTCAGTTTGGTTTTGTTTTTTCTGAGATACTCACAGACGATTCAAACACACAAACATCAGCAAAACACGTGTGTGGAGAAAACATGGAAAGAGCAGGATGATGCTTCTCATTGGAAACACTGAAAGAAAGAAAAAAAGGACACAAGAGCAATTAATCCTTCTGTCATCGTCTCTTTTGACTGTTCCTTCTTTCCTTCCTTCCTTCCCTCTCTTTCTTTGCTCCCCTCCTCCTTTCATACAGTACTTCTTTCCTCACTTCCTTCCTTCCTTCCTCGCTTCCTTCACTCCTTACTTACTTCTTCTTTCCTCCCCATTACTCATTTCCTTCCTTCCTTCTTTCCTTCCTTCTTCTTTCCTTCCTTCCTTCCTCCTTTCCTTCTCTCCTTACTTACTTCCTCCCCCCCTTACTCTTTCCTTTCTTTCCTCCCCCCCTTACTCCTTCCTTTCCTTCCTACTTTCCTTCTCTCCCTCCTTACTCTTTTCCTTCCTTCCTTCTGCCTTTCCTTCCTCGTTCGCTTCTTTCCTCACTTCCTACCTTTTGTCCTTCTTCTCCTTCCTCCCTCCTTTCCTTCTCTCCTTTCCTTACTCCCCCTTACTGCTTCCTTCCTTCCTCACTTCCTACTTTCCTTCCTTCCTTCCTCCTTTCCTTCTCTCCTTACCCCCCCCACTCCTTTCCTTCCTTCCTTCCTTCCTTCCTTCCTTCCTTCCTTCCTTCCTTCCTTCCTTCCTTCCTTCCCTCATTGAAAATGAATGAAAACAGACAGCAGGAAGAAAAGTGGAGACAGCAGACACAAGAGATGTTATATTTAGATATTAGGAGAATGATGTGGTTCAATAATTCATAGTAATGAGCCGAATCCCGACAACATCTGCATCTGGAAATGAAGCAGATCATGAGTGAAACAAAACAAGTTGTGTGGTTGTAAAAACCAAAAACATGGAGGCTGAAACGCTCCTTTTTAGAGGTGAAGACAAGAGTGATGGTGATAATAAGTGTGATAAATCTCTTTGGGGTCTTTTCTATGAGCAGCTCCTCTCATAGTACATTGTTTCTGTCAGTCTCGACCAGAAGCTTTCAACCTCAGCTATCATGTCAATATAGTCAACAGCTGGAGGGCACAATCAACTATGGGTAAAATAAGGTTAAAATACATTTTCGGACCCTGGTGGAAACATGAACATGTGTGAATGTACAGTTCATATTGGTCTCTCTTAAATTAAAAATGAGTTTTCAACCATTTAACAATTAGACATTTAAAATGATTACAGAAATGCGTTTAAGATGGCTGTAATCACAAGGAAGG
>JAJDFG010000825.1:0-73348 GCA_021039105.1 Scomber colias
GACAGGACCAAAGGTGAGTTCAGCTCAGATTTACTCTCCTCACTCCCCCCCCCCACCCCCCAACCCTAACCCTAACCCTAACCCCCCCCCCTCCCCCCCCACCCTCCCTGTAGTGAACAATAGTGACACGTGTTTTTGGTTTGTAGGGTGACAGAGGGATACCTGGGCCCACTGGAGCACCTGGGTTTAAAGGTGACGGCTACCCTGGTCCACCAGTGAGTATCAACCCCCCCCCCACACCACCACCACCACCCCTCCCCCATCATACATTTACACACTACAGAACCATCTTCAAAATGAGGGCGTTTCCTCTCATTGGTGTGCTAATATCATCCAGACTGGACTATTGTAACTCCTTCTACTGAGGAATCTATCAGGCTATAACTTCCTGTTTATAACTAACCCAAAACACCGTTGCCATAGAAACAAGACAACATCACACCTATGCTTGCATACAGGATGTCCCTCAAATTCTTCTAATAGTTTATAAATCTCTTCCATGGTTTCGCCCCGACGCATAACTCACCCCTCACTGCACCACTAGACCCCTTCGATCCTCCCACTGTGGCATGTCAGCAGTGCTCAGCAAATATCGACTTTTAATCTCTGACTTTTAACCCTCCTGTTGTGTTCGAGTCAAGGAAGGAAAGGAAGGGAGTAAAGGAAAGGAGGCAGGGAGGGAGGAAGGAAGGAAGGAAGGAAGAGAGAGAAAGAAAGGAACGACAGAAGGAAGAAAGGGGGATGGAGGACGGAAATAAGGAAGGGTGGAGGAAAGAAGTAAGTAAGGAAGGAAGGTAGGAGGGAGGGAGGGAGGAAAGAAGGTAGGAGGGGGGGAGGAAGGAAGGAAAGAAGGACAGAGGAAAGAAGGAAGGAAGGAAGGACGGACGGAGGAAAGAAGTAAGGAAGGAAAGAAGGTAGGAGGGAGGGAGGAAAGAAGGAGAGAAGAAGAAAGAGAGGAAGGTAGGGGGTAGGAAGGAGAGAAGGAAGGAAGAAAGGGAGATGGAGGAAGGGAAGAAAGAGAGAAGACGGAAAGAAAGAAGAAAGAAAGAAAGAAAGAAAGAAAGAAAGAAGGAGAGAGGAAGCACAGATGGAAGGAAGGACGGAAGGAAGGAAGGAGGGAAGGAAGGAAGGAAGGAAGGAAGGAAGGAAGGAAGAGTCAAAACAGACGGGTCAATTTGACCCGGGAGGACGACAGGAAGGTTAATCTGATTTCTTTGGGTCTTAATTTGTGTTTAAACTTGTTTCTGTGTCCTTATGCCTGTTTTTGTGAAGCTTACTTTGATGCAAAACCTATTTACTTTTATAGCTTATATGCTGTATAAATGAATTAAGTCCTTTTTAACTTTGTGTTTTAGGGACTGCCGGGGCCTCCGGGTTTATCAGGAGAGACCGGATCAGATGGAGTCGGTTTACCTGGACCAAAGGTAACGTAGACACACATAAAACAAGGACAGTGTTATCAGTGAGAAGGGAAATCAGTTAACTTCACTTATATGATTCTCAGATTTGATTTATAATATATAGTGGAGATCATTTCTTTAAGTTCTTTTCTGATTTCCCACAAATAAGCCTTTTACTGTAAGATGAAACCTCTGTAACTAATAATATGAAAATGGAGAATATAAATCCAGGTTTTTCTATAAGAATGAGATTCTATTAGTGTAATCATTGAACTTTTAGTAGATATTAAAAAATGTATTAATTCCATAATTGACGTGTTTTGTGTTCAGGGAGACCGAGGGCTTGAATGGACCTCCTGGACCTGCAGGACCACCAGGAATCGCTCTAATCGGTCCGAAGGTAATCAGCGCTGCTTAAACTGATAACATATAAATATAAACTTTATTAATAATAATAATAAATACTTTAAATTTGGGGACAATGCACATTGATGAACATCGATATTTAAACATCTCTGAATCACTGAATGGTTTAGGTCCAGAATACATGAATGACATGTTAGTAGAATATAAACCCAGTAGAGCTCTGAGATCTACTGACTCAGGTCAGATAGTTGAGCCCAGAGCTCTGAGATCTACTGACTCAGGTCAGATAGTTGAGCCCAGAGCTCTGAGATCTGCTGACTCAGGTCAGATAGTTGAGCCCAGAGCTCTGAGATCTACTGACTCAGGTCAGATAGTTGAGCCCAGAGTTCAAACTAAACATGATGAAGCAGCTTTTACACAACTGGAACAAACTAGCAGCAGAACTGAAATCATGTTTAAATCCAGGTTAGAACATTTCTCTTCTCCTGAGCTTATGATTGAGCTCTTTTAAAGCACTTTACATTTTAATCTTTCATTTGCACTCTATGTCCTTTTAATGATTTTAAAGCTAATTTATTATTTTATGCTGCAATCTTATATTTAATGCTCTATTCTAGCATTTTATTAATGTCTGGGGGGGTGGGGGGGGGTAATTGTATGTTTTAATGTTTCTCAAATTACATGTTTTTCTGTTTTATGTAAAGCACATTGAGTTACCATTGCGTATGAAATGCTCTATATAAATAAAACTGCCTTGCCTCTGTAAACATGACGGATTATAGCAAAGCTGCTAATTTGCATCCGTAGTCCCTAGTGAATAAATAAAAAGATTACAAATAGAAGAGACAACACACAAGAGGATACCAGATCCAGACAGGATATAAGAATGTAATACATTTTGAAAACCTGTGGATGCTTTGAAATCTTGAGACACACGGTTTCTTTTCCCTGCAGGGTTCGGTCGGCCTGATGGGTCCTCCTGGTCCGCAGGGCTTACCTGGAGAAGGGATTCAAGGACAAAAGGTAACATCACTTGTCAGCTGATCATAAATAGTTTATAACCACTTATATGACACACATTATTAATATTATGGATCCCACTGCTTTGCTTTGCTTGGATTATTCTGCCTCTAATTGGCTTGTACTGAGATTGGTTTGGGTTAGAGTAAAAGTGTCATGGTAACCCAATCAGAGGAAGAGTAGGATGAGATCTATAATAACATGTGTGACACTGCTTATGAATGACAATTGAACCTTTTTTTATTATTAACTATGAGTGAAAATTCAAAAAATAATAAAAAATGTGTTTTACTGAATGCTAACAAGATAAATGTGTACCTGTGTCTCTTCAATTATAACATTCAACATCTTTTCCTCCCAATATAATCAGAGTACTTAATAGAGTTAGTAGAATATAAACCCAGTAGAGCTCTGAGATCTACTGACTCAGGTCAGATAGTTGAGCCCAGAGCTCTGAGATCTACTGACTCAGGTCAGATAGTTGAGCCCAGAGCTCTGAGATCTACTGACTCAGGTCAGATAGTTGAGCCCAGAGCTCTGAGATCTACTGACTCAGGTCAGATAGTTGAGCCCAGAGTTCAAACTAAACATGATGAAGCAGCTTTTACACAACTGGAACAAACTACCAGCAGAACTGAAATCATTTTTAAATCCAGGTTAAAAACATTTCTCTTCTCCTGAGCTTATGATTGAGCTCTTTTAAAGCACTTTACATTTTAATCTTTCATTTGCACTCTATGTCCTTTTAATGAATTTAAAGCTAATTTATTATTTTATGCTGCAATCTTATATTTAATGCTCTATTCTAGCATTTTATTTCTCTCTTTCTATTTTTCTGTACTTTGTTTTTATTATGGGGGGGGGGGGGGGGGGTTAATGGTATGTTTTATGTAAAGCACATTGAGTTGCCATTGTGTATGAAATGCGCTATATAAATAAAACTGCCTTACCTTAATTCAGTCTTGTTATTTTCTGAATGTCTTTTGACTTTTCTTTTTTGCAGGGGGAGCCTGGATTTTCAAGGGATCCCTGGCCCCAGAGGTCCTCCTGGACAGGGTCTACAGGGGGATAAGGTAACGCCACACTCAAAAAAAGATATGTTGGATTTACTTTAAAATGTTGTTTCAAGTGGTTCCACATAACTTGTTAAGTATTAATAAACCAGTTTTTTTTACAATTGACTCAATAGATTGACTTAAGTGACTTCAACTTATGTGATATAGTTAAGTTCAGCCAATAAACTAGATATAAATGAAAGCAATACAGGGTTATTGAGTAAGAGTAACTTGATGTGGTTAAGTTAGTCTTAATTAAGTTTAGTTTGTCCAATTAAAATGATGTTAAATAGAGCATTTCAGATACTAGTACACTCATTGCTTTATGAAGTAATAGCAGTAAAATATAGTTTACTTACCTCTATTTCCACGATAGAAGGAGGAAAAGAGGAAGGGAGGAAGGAAGGGGAGAAGGATGGGAGGTAGGAAAGGGGGAACAGAGGAAGGAAAGAAGGAAGGAAAGGAGGAAGGACGAAAAGAGGAAGGAATTTAGGAGAGAAGGAAGGGAGGAAGGAAGGACGGAAGGAGGGAGGGATGAGGATGTTAAAATAGAGCATTTCTGATACTATCGTGGAAATAGAGGTAAGTAAACATATTTTACTGCTATTACTTCATAAAGCAATTAGTGTACTAGTATCTAGTAATTAGTGTACATAAGTTGAAGTCACTTAAGTCAATCTATTGAGTCAATTGTAAAAAAAAAAATGGTTTATTAATACTTAACAAAGTTATGTGGAACCACTTGAAACAACATTTTTAAGTAAATCCAACATATCTTTTTTTGAGTGCATAATGTCACCAGTGTGAATCTGTACCACTGCAATCACCGTAGACGTAGCTTTTAAATGACAGATAATAAAAAAACACGGCATCACTGACACCAAGGTGATGGATTTGGACTGCAGTTGTATAGATACATATCATCAGGAAGCTGCTTGCTATCACTTTCATGCCTGGGTGATATTAACCTTTATTGGGCAAATAATTATATTTGGTAACTTCTGTAAATATCGCAAAATATCCTTCCTTCCTTCCTTCCTCCCTTTCCTTCCTCCCTGCCTTCTTTCTTCCCTTCCTCTTTTCCTTTCTCCCTCCCTCGTTCCTTATTTCCTCCGTCCTTCCTTCCTTCCATCTGTCCTTCCTCCCTCCCTCCTTCTCTCCTCCCTTCCTTTATTTCCTTGCTCCGTCCTTCCTTCCTTCCATCTGTTCTTCCTCCCTCCCTTCCTTCTTTCCTTCCTCCATCCCCCTTTCTTCTAAAACTCCTTTCTTCCCTCCCTCCCTCCCTCCTTCTCTCCTCCCTTCCTTTATTTCCTTCCTCTGTCCTTCCTTCCTTCCTTTCCCTTACTTCCATCTGTTCTTCCTCCCTCCCTTCCTTCTTTCCTTCCTCCATCCCCCTTTCTTCTTCCTTCCTTCCTTCTTTCTTCCCTTCCTCCCTCCTTCTCTCTTTCCTTCCTTCCATCTGTCCTTCCTCCCTCCCTCCTTCTCTCCTCCCTTCCTTTATTTCCTTCCTCTGTCCTTCCTTCCTTCCTTTCCTTACTTCCATCTGTTCTTCCTCCCTCCCTTCCTTCTTTCCTTCCTCCATCCCCCTTTCTTCTTCCTTCCTTCCTTCTTTCTTCCCTTCCTCCCCTCCCTCCCCTCCTTCTCTCTTTTCTTTCCTCCCCCCTACCTTTCTTCCTTCCTCCCATCCTTCCTTCCTTCCTCCCTTCCTTTCAATGAGTGCCCTATAAAGGGTTAAGGTGATAACGTAACAGCTGCTTTCCTCTTGCAGGGGGACCGAGGCTTCAGAGGTTCTTCCTCCCTCCCTCCTTCTCTCCTCCCTTCCTTCTTTCCTTCCTCCATCCCCCTTTCTTCTTCCTTCCTTCCTTCTTTCTTCCCTTCCTCCCTCCCTCCCTCCTTCTCTCTTTCTCTCCTCCCCCCTACCTTCCTTCCTTCCTTCCTCCCTCCCTCCTTCTCTCCTCCCTTCCTTCTTTCCTTCCTCCATCCCCCTTTCTTCTTCCTTCCTTCCTTCTTTCTTCCCTTCCTCCCTACCTCCTTCTCTCTTTCTTTCCTCCCCCCTACCTTCCTTCCTTCCCTTCCTTCTTTCCTCCGTCCTTCCTTCCTTCCTTCCTTCCTTCCCTTCCATCCTTCCTTTCAATGAGTGCCCTATAAAGGGTTAAGGTGATATAACACAGCTGCTTTCCTCTTGCAGGGGGACCGAGGCTTCAGAGGTGAGAAAGGCAAAAAGGGAGACAGAGGCGAAACTGGAGAGACAGGATCAATCGGACCTTTGGTAGCTACTGGATTTTGTTTTTAAGCCACTGTGATTAAGTGATTTGTTCATTTAACGGCAGATTGTCTTGTTGAGTTAAAACGTCATTCTGTGAACTTAACCCTTGTGTCGTCCTCTCGGGTCAAATTGACCCCATCTCTCTTTTGACTGTTCCTTCTTTCCTTCCTTCTTCCCTCTTTCTTTAATTTTTCCTTCCTTCTTCCCTCTTTCTTTAATTTTTCCTTCCTTCTTCCCCTCCACCCTTCTTTATTTGCTCCCTCCTCCTTCCATCCTTCCTTCCTTCCTTCCTTCTCTCCTAAATTCCTCCCTCTTTTCATCCTTACTCCTTTCCTTCCTTCCTTCTTTCCTTCTCTCCTAAATTCCTTCCTCTTTTCATCCTTACTCCTTTCCTTGCTTCCTCCTTTTCTCCCTCTCTCCCTCCTTACTCCTTTCCTTCCTTCCTCCTGTCCTTCCTTCTGTCCTTCCTTGCCCTGAGGACAACAGGAGGGTTAAAGTCGACAGATTAGACTCTTTGACACTGAACTCCAACCAAGTGAACGGGTGATAAATGACCTGATGTGTTTTGAATCACAGGGTAGAGTGGGACAAAAGGGCGAGCCTGGACTTACGGTAAGTGTAATACATCACTCATCATGAAAAGCCATACAGTGCAATCAGCGGTGTGATCCCTGAACTTCAACACAGTGGATCTGAAATGAGGTTTAAGTTCTGACTTTCAGTTTTAACCCTTTCATGCATGAATTATGATGATAACCTCAGTCAGGATTTTTCTCCTGATTTTTTTTCATTTCTCTTTAGGCATGAAAAAACAGATTTCAACTTAATTTTTTCTAGTTGAGCCCAGAGCTCTGAGATCTACTGACTCAGGTCAGATAGTTGAGCCCAGAGCTCTGAGATCTACTGACTCAGGTCAGATAGCTGAGCCCAGAGCTCTGAGATCTACTGACTCAGGTCAGATAGCTGAGCCCAGAGCTCTGAGATCTACTGACTCAGGTCAGATAGTTGAGCCCAGAGCTCTGAGATCTACTGACTCAGGTCAGATAGCTGAGCCCAGAGCTCTGAGATCTACTGACTCAGGTTAGATAGTTGAGCCCAGAGTTCAAATCTTTCATTTGCACTCTGTCCTTTTAATGATTTTAAAGCTAATCATTTTATGCTGCAATCTTATATTTAATGCTCTATTCTAGCATTTTATTTCTCTCTTTCTATTTTTCTGTACTTTGTTTTTATTATGGGGGGGGGGGGGTTAATTGTATGTTTTAATGTTTCTGTTTTATGTAAAGCACATTGAGTTGCCATTGTGTATGAAATGTGTTATATAAATAAAACTGCCTTGCCTTGTGTGGTAGTTTGCCGTCATCAGGTAAGTGAGCAGCAGAAACACCTACTGTAGGCGCTTTGGATAAAGGTGTGGAAACTGCAATTTTTGCTCCATTATGGAACCATATAGTGCATAAATTTGACTGCGTGTTGTAAATCACTGATGTACTAGCACTGACAATGTTGCACCTGCTGTCTTTCACAGAGGGACGAAATCATCAAGATAGTGAGATCGATATGCAGTAAGTGATCAGAAACACACTTTTGAATTTGTGTGTCTCAATTTTTTGTCTTTTCATACGTTCCATGTAGTGATCCAAAGCCATCACAACCACACTAAACCGTAGACTGTATAAAAGAAATGGACGTAACGCCCTAATGCATACCCTGCTTTATCATCACATATAAAATCAGGGAGGTCAAAATGTCCCAAATGAACATCATACTGCATTGAAGAAGGCTTTAAACTAGCGATTGAGACCATAAACACATTTTGAAAACGTTTACTGAGGTTAGAAATCAAGTGAGAAGTTGGTGAATTCTCCATTGACTTGTATAGAGACGCTCGCCCCCTGGTGGCCTTTTGATAGAATGCAGCTCTAAGTTACTTCCCCATTGACTTGTATAGAGACGGTCGCCCCCTGGTGGCCTTTTGATAGAATGCAGCTCTAAGTTACTTCCGCATTGGCTTCTTTTTAAAGGACAGGAACTCCCCGCCTGCATTGAACCCGAACTTTTGGTTCTTGGCACTTTTATATGACCTCATTTTCGTTGATCTTTTTGAAGTTGTTCCACACGGAGCTTTTTGACGGCTGTACTCGTCTCTGCATGTTTCTCCGTTTGTAGAAGAGCATTTAGCTAACGTTAGCCCTATGACTTTAGCCCAGCTATAGCTAATCTTATACTGCCCTCGTGTGGATAGGAGCCGAACTGTACGCCAAAAAAGGGGAGATAGAAAACTTCCGATTTTTTTTACAATGTAACGACTTTTACTACTTTTTAATTGAGCTTCCTTTTCTGCCTTGGGTTTTGAATTCCGTTGTGTTTTATAAATGACAATAAAGGAATCTAATCTGATTAATAAAGTCTGTTTCTGTATGACCTCAGGCTGTGGAGTGACATGCCGCCACACACCCCTGGAGCTCGTCTTCGTGATCGACAGCTCAGAGAGCGTCGGCCCCGAGAACTTCAACGTGATCAAGGACTTCGTGAACGCCATCATCGACCGAGCCTCGGTCAACAAGGACACCACGCGCGTCGGTGTCGTCCTCTACAGCCACATCAACGTGGTGGTGGTCAACCTCAGACAGGAAGCCACTCGCGATGAGGTCAAGTCTGCAGTGCGCTCCATGACCTACCTGGGCGAGGGCACGTTCACAGGCAGCGCCATCCAGCAGGCCAGCCAGGTGTTCAAGGCGGCGCGAGCAGGTGTGAGGAAGGTGGCCATCATCATCACAGACGGACAGGCTGATAAGAGAGACTCGGTCAGTCTGGAGAGAGCGGTGAAAGAAGCTCAAGGGAGCAACATTGAGATGTTTGTGATCGGGGTGGTGAACGAGAGCGACCCCCTGTATGAGGACTTCAAGAAGGAGCTCAACCTCATGGCCTCCGACCCCGACAGTGACAACGTGTATCTGATCGATGACTTCAAAACACTTCCAAGTGAGAATTTTCACCATCACTTGAACAAATTAAAGGGTCAGTTCATCCAAATATGAAAAAACAAACATATTCTCACACTGTGGCCTTTCAGATGGTTCAACTAGTTATTTTACTTTCAATGAAAACTGCTCACAGTGAGTTCTGTTGACGATCCAGAAAACAGAAACACGGTTATTTAATCATTAATAATAACTAGGGCTGTCAAACGATTAATTTTTTTAATTGCAATTAATCGCATAATTTCTATAGTTAATCGCGTTTTGAATTGCATGTTTAAAATCCTGTTATTTTCCATTTGAAGGCAGTTTTAAGCCCATAATGTAAAGCATTTCTTACCAGAGTGTCTTAATTGGGAATCAATCACGGCTCTGCTGCGACTCCCACACTCCAAAATGGTCCTTTGGTGGAGCTGAGGCTGGCTTGGCTGCACCTGGGTGTTTAGCGTGGAGGTGCTAACTCAAACTCCACGTACTCCGGTGGTAGTTAAACTCCGTTTGACACAGGTTGCATTTTACTTTTGACTTGCCAACTGAAGCGTCTGGAAGTGTTTTAAAGTTAAACAAGCCGTTCAAAAGTCCAGTAGCTCTCTTACTTTCCATCAGCGCGGTAGGTTTACTGCAGGAGGCCACTTCAAAGCATAGCGCTACAGCTAGAGGAGCCGTCTACGGGGGAGTAGAAGGGACAAAAAGGCTTGACACATTAAAATGCGATTTTAAAAAAATTAACGCGTTATGGATTGCATTAATCTAATCGCGATTAACATGTTAACGCTGACAACCCTAATAATAACATAAAACATAAAACTTTCTCTGTCAGCTTCTTACTAATGCAATCCTACAAAAAAATACTATTCTCCTTATTTCACATGATAAGAGATTTCTATATTTCTTGTTTCCTTTGAGCTCTTCTGACTGCTTTAAAGTGGGCAAAGATCATTTAACCTTTGTGTCGTCCTCCCGGGTCAAGTTGACCCTGTCTGTTTTGACTGTTCCTTCTTTCCTCCCTTCCTTCCTTCCTTGTCCTACCTCCCTCCTTCTCTCTTTCTTTCCTCCCCCTACCTTCCTCCCTTCCTCTTTTCCTTTCTCTCTCCCTTCCTCCCTCCCTCCTACCTTCCTTCCTTTTTCCTTCATTTCCTTCCTCCTTTCCTTTTCTCCCTTCCTCCCTCCATTCCTGCCTTCCTTCCTTCCTTCTTCGTCCCTTCCTTCCTTGACTTGAGGACAACAGGAGGATTAAAAGATTGTGGCATTGTGTAACCAACCAGAATCAGACCTGCCTGAAACAGTATTTTATGGCAGCTGGCTGGTTGTTCGGCTACTGTCAATCAAACCGAGTCAAATCACACCCACACAGTCACACTGATGAAGCTCTGCATATCTTAAAACTTCAATCTAAACTATCTGCATGGCTAGATTTGGGTGAACTGATCCTTTAAAAAGGAAAAATACTCAAAGATGAGCACCACCACCGCAATCACCCAGTTAGCCACTGATGGGAAAGTGTGTGTGTGTGTGTGTGTGTTAGCAGAGGATCTGAGGATCTGAGGATTAGAAAGTTGAAGTGAAACCCAAAATAAACACCCTCATAAACAGCAGTGGGTTAAAAATGAGGACAAATTATGTGGAAACCAGCCCAGAAAACCTTTTCACCATCTATCCCTCCACCTTCACTAAGAAGACAAGATTTAGGTTCAAGAAGTGTCCAGTTTAAACATATTTGACCATGAAAAAGAAGAAGACTGAGAGTGTTACTGTTACGTCCACTTGGTGACCCAGTCAGCAGACAATAACACAACAACCATAAAATCAAATAAGTGTCAGTGGAAGTGAACAATGTGGTTTATTAAAACAGAAAGACACACTGAAGTGGGGGAGGATGGGATAATGTGATTGTGCCAAAACAAATGAAATTAATATAACAAAAGGAGGCCTACCTAAACTACCTCTGAAGAAAATAAAGTGCAAACAAAATGCCTAACTGGCTTATCTAACAAAAAACCCCATCTCAAAACAGTCCAGGAGAGGCACAACCAATAAACCTAGTGAGGTAACAATCTTCACCTACGTGTGTGTAAAATGTAAAGGGTACCCCAACTTACCTAGCCCCAAAACCTCCCACCACATACAGTCCAAAACCAACTCAGAGAAACCACTAAGCCAGACAAGGGTAGCAACAGCACAAACAAAAGCCAAGAGGAAGAAGGTCTGGGATTTCCTCCTTTTTAAGGCCTCTCCCCTGTTACCATAGGCCAGGTGGGAAGGCCAATGAGCAGCCAAGCCTGCCTGCACAGGTGAGCAGCGTTTCTGTTGCAAGCACCTGAAAGAAACACACACACACACACACACACACATCTGCCTGGCATGTAACGGTTACGATAGACTGTAAATGTATTATTCATGATGTTAGGCCTTAAAAGTAAAATTGGCTTCTTAAACAGTTTCCTCTGTTGACACTTGGTGGCAACAAAGAGCAAAAACTTCCAGTGTAGCTTTAAGTGGATGAGACATTGCACTGCTGTCCTAAAATCAACAGTTAATATGAGTAAACTTCTTATATTTCCTATATTAAATACAAATATGAAATACAAATATGAAGCTGAAGTTAATCATTTATTATCTTATATCCTTTTTTTTAATGTAATATGTCAGAAAATAGTGATTAATGGTGAAAATAGTGTTCAATTTAAAGAGAAAAGTAACAAATCTTCACATTCAAAAGGAGAATATTTGGCTTTTTTTGCTCACTAATTGCCCTCATTGAGTATCAAAATTGTTAACCATGAATTTCATTGATCAGCTCATTGATTAATCAACCCACACCTTTCCGATCGTAGTGTACTACATGGTTATTATTGCTGTGGTCTCATCTCGTCTTTCAGCTCTCGAGAGGAAACTGCTGACCCGCATCTGTGAGGACTCTGACAGACATTTGTTCAGCTCTGTGCCGAGCTCCAGACTTCCTCCGGGAATCCCTGAAGTCTCCGTTGGTCTTCAGAAACCCCCGTACAGGACCGACACAGACACACCCACCTTCACAGGGGACTTCAGGAGAGTTCAGAAAGTGGTGAGGAGAACAAATCTGCACTTTTTCAGCATGCTTTTGTCAATTTAGCCAAGTATCACTGGCAATATTCAGTAAAAATCATCTCAAACTTGTATTTTTAGTATTTTTCAGTATGACCTAATGATTTTCTTTATCTCCTTTACTGTTATAACATGTGACTCAACTGCAGTAAGGATGAACTATTGCTTGATATCACTATTATTTAAACTTAGATTTACATATTTTTATATCATCACTTAAGTTATTTTAGACATAGTGCCGGGAAGCTGAATGTAAAATATTTGTTCTTCATCTTTAGGAAACAGTACATATAACAGAATAAACTCAAAGGTCCACTTATTAGCTTTCAACCGCATCTCAGGTCTTCATTCAGCTTCTAGCCTTTAGTTTTCTAGATTTAATTTAACAAGGTAAAAGGCTCATTTAAATTAAAATCTATTGTTCAAGAAGAGATCTGGCCTATAAATACAACATTAAGAGACAAAATCAAGTTAAGATGCATAAACTAGGAGTGAATGGATAGGGTCTGATAAATGCTTTTTGTAATTTCCTGTTAAATTGACAGATATCTGTGTTTAAACGTGGCTAAAAGTCCAAAAAGGTGAAAAGGAAAAGGAAAAGGAATTCATGGCAATCCGCTCTGTAGCCTTGGTTGCTAAGGTGGTTGCTAAGGTGGTTGCTAAGGTTTTTCAATGAGCAAATAAGAACAACTAGGTGACTAACATCTGTGAAATATGATAAGAACACAGTCCATGTTGGTTTTAATTTCTGCACATGTACATGTATGTACGCAGGTAAGGTGAGAAGGAGACAAGAGAGTCACAACCAGTAATAAAACCAAGCATAATGGTATCCAACATCTGCAGGCACTGATCAGTTGCATCCATAGACTGTATATAAGAAATGGACGTAACATCCGTGACGTCACCCATTGGTTTGTGGACTGCTGCTCGGAAGCCAATAGTATTGAATCTAGGCAGCGCCATATTGAAAATTTCAGGTGCATGCTGGGAAAAAAAGAACACAGATTCTACTTAAATGGGCATGAGGCGGAGTCATGGACGGAGGGGGAGGCTGCGATTGGTTGCGAGGGCTGGATCTCGAGGACATTGGTCAATCAACCTGTCAATCAGGACGTAGCCACGCCCTAATGCATACCCTGCTTTATCGTCACATATAAAATCAGGGAGGCCAAAATGTCCCAAATGAACATCATACTGCATTGAAGAAGGCTTTAAACTAGCGATTGAGACCATAAACACATTTTGAAAACGTTTACTGAGGTTAGAAATCAAGTGAGAAGTTGGTGAATTCTCCATTGACTTGTATAGAGACGGTCGCCCCCTGGTGGCCTTTTGATAGAATGCAGCTCTAAGTAACTTCCACGTTGGCCTCATTTCTGTGGACAGGAACTCCCCACCTGGTTGCATCCAATCATGGTAAAAAAAAGTAGTTATGGAAGTACTGAGTGTTTTGTTGCCTGGTGATTTATTCCTAAAGAAGAAACTTCATCTCCAGCCTGGAAACAGTACTTTTTAAATTTGTGATTTGACATGTTCTAATAATCAATAATACTAACCTTTGTATGATCTCACCTGCATATTAAAGTCTCCCTCCCTCCCCTTTGTTCCAGCCGGGACCTCCAGCGCCACCCGACCGAGAGCCCATCACCCTGCAGAGACTCAAGACGGACGAAAGGACCCCGTCAGAAACTCAGAGGTTTCCATTTTTCGACAGGGAACCCTTCAGACCGGTGACAGAGTTCCTGCCACAGTTTGACAAGAAGAACCCGACCAACCGCATGGTGATGACCGGAGCCATCGGACCAGCGGGTCCAACTGTGAAGACCCCGTCTGTGGAGAAGATGCCACTGCTGCCTCCACCGACTCCTCCGCTGCTGGCCTTCGACACCGAAGACTCAGGTAACTGCTGAGAGTCAGCGACAGAGTTACAAGTTAGAATAAAGGAAAAAGAAATGTGCTCTGAATGTTTTATGATAATGTTTCAAGTTCTCAAACTCCTAACAAGAGTGCTGTGATTCATGATTCAAGATTCATGTTCACCATTTTTTAAACGGGAGCGTACCTATGTTCCCCGGGTCCTATGTTCCCTGATCGCGGCTAACTCGGTTGCTAGCTCAGCGGCTAACTCGGTCACTAGCTCGGTGGCTAACTCATCTGCTAACTTGGCTGCTAACTCGGCGGCTAACACAGCTAACTGGCTAACTGTAGACGGGATCATCCCTGTGTTCCCCGGTCACATACAAAGCGGGGAACATAGGGATGATCCCTTTTAAACCATTACAACAGGTAATTCAGTTATATCCAAAATATGACCTTTCAACTTTCAATATAGCAGGAAGAATTTGTGTGTTTGAGCCACTACTTTAAGGGTTTTAAAACTTTTTCACCTTTTATTTCTGTGTGAAAATGTTTGAGACAATAAGATCAAAGTCCTGATCTCATAATATTACACATTTACCCATTCAAGATTCATGTTCACCATTTATTAAAACAGTTACAACATGGACAGATTGATAAGTAAGGGATGCCAGTAATGCTTATTGAGCAAACGTGTCTGTTATATCCAAAATATGATGGTTCGCTTTCAATAATTTGTATAAATTTGAGTCACTACTTTAAGGTTTTAAAACTTTGTCACCTTTTATTTCTGTGAGAAAATGTCTGAGACAGTAAGATCAATAAGTCCTGATCTCATAATATACTGACATTTTATCTGAAATGTGAAGATTAAGGATTGAAACACTAAACCAAACAATCAGAATTAAATGAATAGTTCAACATAAAGACTGGAAGCAGGAGTGAACAGCCCGGCTCTGTCCATAGATAACATCGGCACGTCTAAAGCTGGTTTTACAGGAAGTGATGCGCTGGGTTTTTGTTTGTTGGCCAGGAGCACAGACGTCATGGGTTGTTGTTATCACTGTGAGCTTACCAAACCAGAAAACCAGACTCCAGGAAGTCTCATCTAACTCTAAGCTGGAATGTAAAATGTCAAACTATTGCTTTAACCCTTTCATGCATAGTGGTCACTGCAGGGGACAGCTATTAAAAAACTGTTTTATTAGATGAATACATGGATTTTGATGGTATAGTTGCACTTCAGCCACCACAGTAGACACTAGTGCATCATCCCATAAATAACCACTTCATCTGGACTAACTTTTTTTAGTTGTAAATCAGTTGGTTTGTGTAATTTTCATGAGTTGCAAGAGTACATGGTGGTAATATTAAAAGTTGTAGGATTCCTAAAGAGAAATAAAAACACGTATACACCTCTTTTAATAATTTGTGCATGAAGGGGTTAAATCAGGGTTGTCAAACATACGGCTCGTGGGCCCTGTGGATAACTTTGCAAAGTTGGGGTTCTTTTAAATAAAATACACCTCTAATGCTATTCTCGTTTATTTTCACTCCCCATTTTACCCAGATTACTGACTTGCAATGTGATTCAGATTTGAAAGAGAGAGATTTACCTCGGTGGGCTTAGACACATTATATCAGTTACCAGGGTAACCCCAAATTGGCAGTTTTCCAGGTTCACACACAAGCACATGAATAACACTATTGAAGGCTGAGATTGTTGAAATTTTCATTTGTAGTATGGTTTATTATAGTATAGTTATAATATTTATTATATATTATTATAGGTTATTATGCAATGGTTTTACTGGTTTGGCCTGCCTGAGATCAAATTGGGTTGTATGTGGCCCTTAAGCTAAAATGAGTTTGACATCCCTGCTTTAAATCATTAAATAGAGTAATTACAGTAAATACAGTAATTCAAGAACCTGGTATATTGTAGACTTTCTGACATATCTACACATATATATGTCAAAATCTATGTCAAAGAGTTGTAAACCTTAACTCACGTCAACCACAACATCTAAAACATGGGATCATCCTTATGTTCCCCGCTTTGTATGTGACCGGGGAACATAGGGATGATCCCGTCTACAGTTAGCCAGTTAGATGAGTTAGCAGATGAGTTAGCCGCCGAGCTAGCAGCCGAATTAGCCTCCGAGCTAGCAGCCGAATTAGCAGCCGAGTTAGCCGCCGAGCTAGCATCGGAGTTAGCCTCTGAGTTAGCAGCCGAGTTAGCAGATGAGTTAGCCGCCGAATTAGCAGCCGAATTAGCCACCGAGCTAGCAGCCGAGTTAGCCGCCGAGCTAGCAGATGAGTTAGCCACCAAGCTAGCAGCCGAATTAGCAGCCGAATTAGCCACCGAGCTAACAGCGGAGTTAGCCGCGATCGGGGAACATAGGACCCGGGGAACATAGGTACGCTCCCTAAAATATTCAAGTGAAATTTGAACTTCTACTCACATGATTTCTGTAGCAGCAACTCACAGATTTATTTTTAAGTTTTTGAAAGTCTTTGTGTTTTTTCCCGCCAACAGAAGAGCGCTGCAGCCAGACGTTGGATCCGGGGCCGTGCCGGGACTACAAGGTGAAGTGGTACTACGACACCACGGCGAACTCCTGCGCTCAGTTCTGGTTTGGAGGCTGTCAAGGAAACAGCAACCAGTTTGAGACTGAGAAGAGCTGCAGAGAAACCTGCGTGAAGGGCTAATTAACGCCTGTAGTCACAAACATACATGTCGGGGAAACGCTCATAAAACATTTTTCTGTGATTTCACGTGACTTTTATCCATAAAGTTCACTTCAACTTTTAGTGTTTTTTTTTTCTTGTAGCTACTTTGACAAGGAGGAGAAACAAAGAGCAGCTGTTGTAGTGTTAACATTTTCAAATGTTCAGTAGGCTGAGTATTATCAAAAGGTTTTTTTTCCTGTTGGCCTGAAGGATTTGCGTTTTGTGTATTATTATTTGTGTACTGGGTGAACAGTCAAAGCTGCAACAGCAGAGAAAACTCTTCCTGTAATGTTAGTTACACACTGATCTGTTACAAATAAAAACAACCTTTTAACCACTAACCTTTCTTATTCCGAAAAGTAACCCTTTTGTATAATGCAATGATGTATTTTTTTACTTTGTTTTTAATGTTTATTGTTGTATAATGTCGTTAAAGGAAAAACTAAAGCAAATAAAGTCAGAATTTTGAATCACTATTGTCGCGTTGGAGGTTTAAAATCATTTATAGGAGTCACTTAGCAACACAGCATCTGCTAAATGACTGTTAAAAAAAAATTAATGTAGAGAAAACACACACTAAGGGAAATAGCATTGATTATAGTTGGCTATGCTCCTACAAAAATGTGATGGGTTTTCTCTCAAAATGATAATTAAAGCAGATATTATTGGTGTTTACGGGTTTGGTAAGGAGTTAAAAAAAGAACAAAAGGCCTGTAAGAAACAAATCTTGTATTAAAGTTGAAGCACAACAGGAAGATGACTCGCTGAGAAACCATTTCCTTCATCACCAGAAAGTTTCAAGTTGTACATAATTACACGTAATTAGCGAGGAGAGGCTATTCTCTGAACAAAGCACCTTCAGCTGGAGGTATTAAGAGCATATGGAGTGCCAATTTAGCTGTGAGGCTTTCGTCTTGTTGACTTCGAGGTAACATCTCGAGAAATGCAAATGGCCGAGCGTGGTAGGTGCCGTCAGAGCTGTTTTATTATTTTAATGACTAACCGCTACTTCCTGTCTACGTGGCTGCAAGAAGTAATGATAAGAGTCAGAGAAGGCGGTAGGAAAATATACATTTAATCTCTTGATTTGATTGCACATTCAGTGTGTATCATGAATTCATGCATTCATTCCTTCATTAAGCATTCACATCACAGAGAGACAGAGAGAGACTTCATTTGTAAAAGACAAGAAAAGATGACATGATGATGTTTCCGGGCTGCTGAGATGGATTAGGATCCTGCCCGTCGAACAAGCCGAAGTAGACGACGGTGTTGGAGTCAAACCCGCTCAAGTCCAACTGAAAGAAAAAGAAGAGGAAGAAGAAGAAGAATCCGCATCTTGTTAATAAACACTCCATGAAATCTAAAGAAGTAATGTTTCTATCTCACAGAAATCTTTTACCCCTTTTTCCACCGAGCTGGAGCTGGTGCTGGTGCTGGTTCGGAGCCAGAGCCTGGAGCTAGACTAAGCACCGGTTCTTTGCTTTTCCACCACCAAAGCTCCAGCCCCGAGCCTCAGAACGGGAGCCAGAGCAAGCACCAACTCTTTGCTGGTCACTAGCTCCGAACCAGCACTGGCTCCAGCTCGGTGGAAAAGGAGGATTTGTGATGTTAGTCATAGTTTTACCTGACGAAGATGCAAAATATGCAAATGGAAAATGTGAACAGCTCATTGAAAAACCTTCAGCATCCAACATAGCAACCACCTTAGCAACCAAGGCTACAGAGCGGATTGCCATTTGTAGGTATGAGTGAATAATCTGACGTCACCATGAATTCCTTTTCCTTTTCCTTTTCACCTTTTTGGACTTTTAGCCACGTTTAAACACAGATATCTGACAATTTAACAGGAAATCACAAAAAGCATTTATCAGACCCTATCCATTCAAATGTTTAGACTTGTTTTTGGTTGACTAAATAAACTGGCCATGTAATCTTTTCCTGATATTACTTATTATTACTGGTATTATCTATACAGATCATGAATGTAGATTCGTCGACTGATTAGAGAAGAAACATGAATCTCATATTAAGTATGTTAAATGTTAAATTTAGGACTCTTTGAGCTCTTAGTTTATGCTGCTATAGGCTTAGACTGCCGGGGGACTCCCATGATGCACTGAGCTCCTCTCTCCTCCTCCCTCTCTCTCTCTATCCATCCATCTCTCCTCTCTCCTCCTCCCTCTCTCTCTCTATCCATCCATCTATATCCATTAACATCCATGTTCTATTAATGCATTCAATAAGCTAAACTTCTTCCCCGGAGTTGTCTGTGCTTTCTGGTCTCACAGGTAATCTGGGCCTGTGGACGTCCGGATGACAGATTCCAGTCCCGGACCTTCAATGTGCTTCTCTCTCCTCTCCTTCCTCTCTCTCCTTCCTATCTCTCCTCTCCTCTCCTTCCTATCTCTCCTCTCCTTCCTCTCTGTCCTCTCTCTCCTTCCTTTCTCTCCTCTCCTTCTTCTCTCTCCTCTCTCTCCTTCCTCTCTCTCCTCTCCTTCCTTCCTCTCTCTCCTCTCCTTCTTCTCTCTCCTCTTCCTTTCTCTCCTCTCCTTCCTCTCTCTCCTCCTCTTCCTCTCCCACTCTGAGTCTGGTTCTGAGGGTTCTTCCTGTTAAAAGGGAGTTTTTTCTTACCACTGTGTCTCATGTGGGAATGTTGGGTCTCTTTAAAGTTAAAACCTGAAGAGTTCGGTTTAGAACCTGCTCTATGTGGAAAGTGCCTTGAGATAACTTTGTTGTGATTTGGAGCTATACAAATAAAGATTGACTGAGTGAGATTGATATAGCAGTAAACAGTAAAAAAAACATGAATCTGTCTTTATTATGTCCAGTGAGTATTTGTGTATTTGACCATTAAATCCTCGAGGAAATCTAAACTCCAGACTGTTGCTGCACATGATCGCTGAGAACACCAGAGCGCTGCGGCCAGAAACATGATTATATCAGGAGCCTTTATGGTCAATAACTCACTTCAGAATAATTAGGCGCTCCTTAATTCTAACAGGCTTACTTCACTCAAACGTTTTACTTCAAGTGTGACTCTGAGTGCACTGCAACATGTTCTTGTAAATCTACTGAAGGAACAGAGACTTAACGGGCTATAAATGTTCCCAGACTAACCCTGAATAACCCTGAGTATGTGTGTTAGATAAAAATGAATTTGCATCATGATCTGATCATTTCAAAAAAGCAGAAAAACACCTCGTTACTGAAAACAGGAAGTGGCACAAGTGGTGAAGGGTGGAGGTTTATTCTTCTATTGTCATCATTACCACTCTTCTTTTAGCTCTGTTTTGGTCTCCACCCACACCTGATTGGTGCCTACTTGTAACCCTTTGCAACCCTACTTGTAAATAACAAAAAAATCACAAAATCATCATATATCCATTCTAAACTGTTGTTAATATATAAATAAGGATTAGTGCAGCCTTAAAAGTTCTGCTACTGGTCTACAAATCACTGAATGGTTTAGGTCCAGAATACATGAATGACATGTTAGTAGAATATAAACCCAGTAGAGCTCTGAGATCTACTGACTCAGGTCAGATAGTTGAGCCCAGAGCTCTGAGATCTACTGACTCAGGTCAGATAGTTGAGCCCAGAGCTCTGAGATCTACTGACTCAGGTCAGATAGTAGAGCCCAGAGCTCTGAGATCTACTGACTCAGGTCAGATAGTTGAGCCCAGAGCTCTGAGATCTACTGACTCAGGTCAGATAGTTGAGCCCAGAGCTCTGAGATCTACTGACTCAGGTCAGATAGTAGAGCCCAGAGCTCTGAGATCTACTGACTCAGGTCAGATAGTTGAGCCCAGAGCTCTGAGATCTACTGACTCAGGTCAGATAGTTGAGCCCAGAGCTCTGAGATCTACTGACTCAGGTCAGATAGTTGAGCCCAGAGCTCTGAGATCTACTGACTCAGGTCAGATAGTTGAGCCCAGAGTTCAAACTAAACATGATGAAGCTTTTACACAACTGGAACAAACTAGCAGCAGAACTGAAATCATTTTTAAATCCAGGTTAAAAACATTTCTCTTCTCCTGAGCTTATGATTGAGCTCTTTTAAAGCACTTTACATTTTAATCTTTCATTTGCACTCTATGTCCTTTTAATGATTTTAAAGCTAATTATTATTATCTATTTTTCTGTACTTTGTTTATATGGGGGGGGGGGGGGCGGGGGGGGGGGGTTAATTGTATGTTTTAATGTTTCTGTTTTATATAAAGCACATTGAGTTGCCATTGTGTATGAAATGAACTATATAAATAAACCTGCCTTGCCTTAAACAACAGCTATTGTGAATAACATGCTGCAGGGTTTGAGGGACAGACCACAGACCTGTTTGGTGATGTCGACCCTCCAGGGGTTGACCTGCAGTCCATCACACCAGCCTCCTCGTCCATACAGCCACGTGCCGTGTTCGTTTGGCACCGCGCCCTCTTTTACCCGCATGGCACAGCCCAGAGCCGTCCCTGATGAGTCAAGTACAAGAAATGACCCCTTTAATTAGTCTGCCCTGTCCTCAGGCTTCAAAGCACTGCAGGTTTTCATTCAAGCTAATTGAGGGTGAATGTCAGAGAAAATACAGTCAAAGACAGAAAAATCAGAAAAAAGGAGGAAAATTAATTAACAACACTTTTGATAATTAATAGTCAAAAGTCAATTATCAAGCAAAAGTACATTAATAAAATGTATCTGCTGCTTTTATCTGTTTTATATTAATAGAAACTGAATCAAAACAAGCATTTTTTTTAAACTATTCTGACTTTTAAAAAAACTAATCTTTAATTTACTGAACAAATAAATGAAAGATTACTCTATAATGAGAATAATCATTAGTTGCAGCCCTGTGTAGAAACAAGAAGAGGAAAGAGCAACAACATGATTGAGAAGGGATCATCCCTATGTTCCCCGCTTTGTATGTGACCGGGGAACATAGGGATGATCCCGTCTACAGTTAGCCAGTTAGCTGTGTTAGCCGCCGAGTTAGCAGATGAGTTAGCCGCCGAGCTAGCAACCGAGTTAGCCGCTGAGCTAGCAACCGAGTTAGCCGCGATCGGGGAACATAGGTACGCTCCCCATGAGAACAAGTCGGCCAACAGAGAAACATTTTACTGACAAAGTTCAGGATTAAACTTGAGGCTCAACTTGTCACTTTGAACATTAAACTTTAAAAATTGATATTTTTATTGCACATTTACTAAAAAATTGATCTGAAGATGAAGCATATTATAGAAATGTGTTTAAAAAAAACTCACATCACACAAGATCCTTTTTACTTTTTAACCTTCCTGTCATGCTCCCGGGTCAAATTGACCCGTCTGTTTTGACTGTTCCTTCTTTCCTTCCTTCCTTCCATCTGTGCTTCCTCTCTCCTTCTCTCCTTCTTTCCTTCTTCTCTTTCTTCCCTTCCTCCATCTCCCTTTCTTCCTTCTTTTGTCCTTCCTCCCCCCTACCTTCTTTCCTCTGTCCTTACTTCCTTCCTTCTTTCCTCTGTCCTTCTTTCCTCCCTCCCTCCTACCTTCTTTCCTCCCTCCCTCCCTCCTACCTTCCTTCCTTACTTCTTTCCTCCATCCTTCCTCCCTTCCTTATTTCCTTTCCTTTCCTCCCTTCCTTCTTTCCGTCCTCCATCCCCCTTTCTTCCTTCTGTCGTTCCTTACTTTCTCTCTCCTTCCTTCCTTCCTTCCCCCCTCCCTGCCTTCTTTCCTTTACTCCCTTCCTCCTCCAGTCACTTAAATGTTGAGTCTGAGCACTTTAAGGACTTTCTCATTCATATCAACTCAACTTTTTATGGATGAGAAGTCCTTAAAGTGTTCAGAAAACTGAAAAATTTAACTTTAACAGTATACTTACAAAACAATTTGGTAGGTAAATATTTAAAGCGCTCGCTCCTCACCTGCAGTATCAAATATGAGCGTGTTGTTATGAACTGAGTTGAACAGGAAGTGGTGCGAGGTGACACAAAACTCCCCGCAGCCGTACTCGTCGCTGCCGTGGCCCGTGATGACGGCGTAGAGCTCCACCTGGAAACAAAACGCACACAGCTGCTCAACACGCCCGCACAAATACCCCTTTTCCACCGAGCTGGAGCTGGTGCTGGTTCGGAGCCAGAGCCTGACTAGACTAAGCACCCGTTCTTTGCTTTTCCACCGCCAAAGCTCCAGCCCGGAGCCTCAGAACGGGAGCCAGAGGAAGCACCAACTCTTTGCTGGTCTAAAGCAAGAACCGATTACGTCAGCGGACTGGGGGCGGGGTTAACGTTTATTAGCCAGCTAGCAGGGTTAACGTTTATTAGACGGCTAGCAGGGTTAACGTTTATTAGCCAGCTAGTGGGGCTAAAGTTTATTAGCCGGCTAGCAAGCAGGGGTTAACATTTATTAGCTGGCTAGTGGGGTTAACGTTTATTGGCTGGCTAGTGGCGTTAACATTTATTAGCTGGCTAGTGGGGTTAACGTTTATTAACTGGCTAGTGGGTTTAACATTTATTAGCTGGCTAGTGGGTTTAACATTTATTAGCTGGCTAGTGGGGTTAACGTTTATTAACTGGCTAGTGGGTTTAACATTTATTAGCTGGCTAGTGGGTTTAACATTTATTAGCTGGCTAGTGGGGTTAACATTTATCAACTGGCTAGCGGGGTTAACGTTTATTAGCTGGCTAGCGGGGTTAACATTTATTAACTGGCTAGCGGGGTTAACATTTATTAGCTGGCTAGCGGGGTTAACATTTATTAGCGGCTAGCGGGGTTAACGTTTATTAGCTGGCTAGTGGGGCTAACGTTTATTAGCCGGCTAGTGGGGCTAACGCTTATTAGCTGGCTAGTGGGGTTAACGTTCATTACCTGACTAGTGTGGCATTTACAGAGGGTTAAAGATTTGTTGATTAAAAGTACTGTTTTTATCATTTTTTTGCCAGAGCTGTCTTCTTCTTCTTTTTCTTCGTTTCCAGCAGGCTAGATGCCTTGCGCCATGTTGCTGCCTCTCACTGGTGAATCATGGAAGTGCTTCAAAGGCGCTGGCTACGTTATACAATGACGTAATCGCGTGGCTCCTTACTGGTGGAAAAGCAACAGGTTCGTAAGAGGTTCTTGGATTAGCACCAACTGAGCACTGGCTCTAGCACTAGCTCCGAACCAGCACTGGCTCCAGCTCGGTGGAAAAGGGATAGAGACAGAAATGTAAATGTTTGGTCTGATCTGAGTCTGATCTGTTGCCTTTTTGGTTGATGCCGGGATGGAGAATTTGATTGGCTGGTAATGCTTGTTGTAGTTTTTGTCGAAGGTTCCTCCGCTGTACAGTGTCGTCACTCTGAAGGGGTGGAGCTTGTCGTCGCCGTGGTTACCTGTGATCGGACAGAGTAAGTTATAGATACCTGAAAACATAACATCATGACAAACTGTGATTAAAATGTGATTCAACGTAGCTGAACTGATTAGTTGATTAATCGATTTGTTTGTCACATGAATAGCAACAGTTTGGGACGTTGTGATTTGTGTTTTTAATTTCCTGCTAAATGTCGTCTTGTGTTGTTCATTATGAGTCTCTTCACTCAGTATGTGTGGTAAACCAGTGGATGGAAATGGAAAAGTGCAATATTCTATACAATTCTGCGATTAATCGCGATTAAAACAATTAATCGCTTGACAGCCCTACATTTTACCTTTTAATTTTTCTTTTTCAATTTCCTTTTTTTTTCTTTTCAAGTTTAATTATGACCTCATTATTCCTAGTAGTGTAGTAAAATAATCATCTTTTTTTAATTGTATCTCTATTAGTTTCTACTTTTTCTTTTAATTATTACCAAAAATCTCCTGCATAGTTTTTTTTGTGACACCATTGTAATGTGTCAAGTCAAATTATTTAACTATTTATTATTTATTTATTAATTATTTTGTGAATTTTATCACTTCGAACCAGTACGATCCTACTGATAGCTGTAATCTGTATAAAATCACTTATCATGGTATATATATATATATATTACTTTATATTGATTGTAATATTAATATACAGTATTTTGCATTTTCTGGAATTTCTTTTAATAAAGTTTTTGGACATAAAGTGCCTGAAAAATTGAAATTCTTTGTTTCACTGAGACAAAAAAGTCTGTAAATCTCATTACTTCCATGCAGCAGTGCTCTGTTCTTCACATGTGGCTTAACTAATTCAATCTAACGTGATCAGCGTTCATATGACTGGTGATTACTGATCATGTGACTGCAGTTACAAGGAGGTAGGTGTGTTGAGAATCCTTCCCAGCATGCACCGGGGCAACAGATTCACAGACATGCAGTAAATCTGAGAGTTTGTGTTCCTGCATCATTATCGTGCTGTTTCCACACTTTTATAATCTTTTATCTTTTTTATATATATATTTATATTTAACCTCCTTTTGAAACCATCCTCTCTCAGTATATCGGCTCTTTTCCCCACAAACTGTCGTCCTCCCGGGTCAAATTGACCCCATCTGTTTTGACTGTTCCTTCTTTCCTCCCTTCCTTCCTTCCTTCCTTCCTTCTGTCCTTCCTTCCTTTCCTTCACCCGCCCTTTTCTTCCCTCCTTCCTTCCTTCCTTCCTCCCTCCCTCCTTTCCTTCCTTCTTCCTCCCTTCCTTCCTTCCTTCCTTCCTCCCTCTTTTCCTTCCTTCCTTCCTCCCTCCTTTCCTTCCTTCCTTCTTCCTCCCTCCCTCCCTCATTTCCTTCCTTCCGTCTTCCTCCCTCCCTTCCTTTCTCCCTCCCTTCCTTCCTTCTTCCTTCCTCCCTCCTTTCCTTCCTTCCTTCGTCCTTCCCTCCCTCCATCCCTCCTTTCCCTCCTTCCTTCCTCCCTCCTTTCCTTCCTTCTTCCTCCCTTCCTCCCATCCTTCCTCCCTCCTTTCCTTTCCTTCCTTCCTTCCTCCCTCCTTTCCTTTCCTTCCTTCTTCCTCCCTTCCTTCCTCCCTCCTTTCCTTCCTTGTTCCTCCCTCCCTCCTTTCCTTCCTTCTTCCTCCCTCCCTTCCTTCCTTGACTAGAGCACAACAGGAGGGTTAACACTGTTTTTACCCGTCTGATTGCTGAGACTGAATCTGAGGTTGAGGGAGACGATCCACGGCTTCGCCCAAGGCACCGTCTTCATGGTGAAGGTGCATTTGTTGCCGTCCAGCAGGGGGAGGAGAGGGGACACATCTGTCAGCCAGCGCCCGATACCTCTACCAAAAAAAGCACACACACACACACACACACACACAAAACATTGAATTATTCAGTTGATTCCAGGCGGGGAGCTCCTGTCCTCTGAAATGAGGCCAACCAGGAAGTAACTTAGAGCTGCATTCTATCAAAAGGCCACCAGGGGGCGACCGTCTCTATACAAGTCAATGGAGAATTCACCAACTTCTCACTTGATTTCTAACCTCAGTAAACGTTTTCAAAATGTGTTTATGGTCTCAATCGCTAGTTTAAAGCCTTCTTCAATGCAGTATGATGTTCATTTGGGACATTTTGGCCTCCCTGATTTTATATGTGACGATAAAGCAGGGTATGCATTAGGGCGTGGCTACGTCCTGATTGACAGGTTGATTGACCAATGTCCTCGAGATCCAGCCCTCGTAACCATAGCAACCTCCCCGCTCCGCCGTTGGCCCCGCCCATACTTCCGTCCATGACTCCGCCACATGCCTTCCTGCCATCTGTCCTTCCTACCTTCCTGTTTTCCTTTCTTCATTCGTTCCTTCCTTCCTTCTTCCGTTTCTTCCATCTGTCCTTCTGTCTCTCTTTCCTACCTTTCTTCCCTCTTTCATTTTGTCTGTCTTTCCTTACTTCCTTCCCTTCTTCCTTCCTTCCTTCCCTCCATCTTTTTAATGATCCGGCCCACATGAGATCAAATTGGTTATTGCTTATCAACGGCTAAAAATGAGTGAGAGAGAGGGAGAGAGAGAGAGAGAGAGGGAGAGAGACAGAGAGAGAGAGAGCGAGAGAGAGAGACAGAGAGAGAGAAAGAGAGAGAGAGAGACAGAGAGACAGAGAGAGAGAGAGAGAGAGAAGCAGTGAGCACCCCTATATAGTCAGAATTATATCATCTTTATATGATGGTATTTATTTAATTTGGGCACCCACGGGCAAAAACATAAATCAGCGCCTATGACTCGTGTACTCGTGCCACGTCTCCCTCTTACCTGCGGAAGGCGGTGATCCATCGTCCCAGCTCCATGTTGCAGTACGGACTGAGGTGATCGCAGCAGACGAACAGCTGCACCGTGTGATCCCACGGAGCGCAGGACCAGTCTCTCCTGCTGGGACACGACAGGGACGCGTCCAGCTCCAGGGTGTTAAAGTCCGCCAAGCCTGCAGAGAGAGAGACACGATGCACAGATGTTAAACATGGCTGATAACATCTCTGTTTCCTTCCCTACCTTCCTGTCTTCCTTCTTTCCTCTGTCCTTCCTCCCTCCCTTCCTCTCTTCCTTCTTTCCTCTGTCCTTCTTCCCCTCCCTTCCTTTCTCCCTCCCTGACATAAGATAACATCTTAATCTTCCTGTCGTCCTCCCGGGTCAAATTGACCCTGTCTGTTTTGACTGTTCCTTCTTTCCTCCCTTCCTTCCTCCCTCCCTCCTTCTCTCTTTCTTTCCTTCCTCTCTTTCCTCCCTTACTTCCTCCATCCCCCTTTCTTTCTTCCTTCTGTCCTTCTTTCCTTCCCTACCTTCCTCTCTTCCTTCTTTCCTCTGTCCTTCTTCCCCTCCCTTCCTCTTTTCCTTTCTCCCTCCCTCCCCCTTCCTTCAATCCTCCCTCCCACCTTCCTTCCTTCTTTCCTTTCCTTTCCTTTCCTCCCCTCCCTTCCTTCCTCCCTCCTTTTCTTCCTTTCCTCCTTCCTTCCTTCCTCTCTCCTTTTCTTTCTTCTTCCTTTCTCCCCCCTCCTTTCCTTCCTTCCTTCTTCCTCCCTTCCTTCCTTGACTCGAGGACAACAGGAAGGTTAAGAAGGAAGGGAGGAAGGAAGGAAGGACAGAGGAAAGAAGGAAGGTAGAAGGGAGGGAAGAAGGAAGGAGGGAGGGAGGGAGAAAGGAAAAGAGGAAGGGAGGACGGGAGGAAAGAAGGAAGGAAAGGAGGGAGGGAGAGAGGGAGGAAGGGAAAGAAGGAGGGGGGAGGAAAGAAAGAAGGAAGGAAAGAAGGTAGGAGGGAGGGAAGAAGGAAGGAAAGGAGAGAGGGAGGGAGGGAGGAAAGAAGGAAGGAAAGGAAAGAGTAAGGAAGGAAGGAAAGAAGGAAGGAGGGAGGGAGGGATAAAGGAATAGAGGAAAGTTAAAGTTACCTAACGGCAGGTCGACGGTGGCCACCGCTCCTTTGTCTCCCTGCATCTGGACTTTATCAAACACAGAAACAACTTTGGCAGGATTGTGAAGTTTGGTCCAGAGTTCTCCGTAGAAATCAAACCTAAAAAAAACAAAAAAACAGAAACAAAAACAGTCAAAGTCACAAATAAATACAAAATAAATACTTTTCACATGCACTAGCTTTGCTTTTAACCCTTTATCAGACAAATAACTACTTTTGATAATTTCCAAAATAGTCTCCCCATGCCTGTCTGTGAGCTTGTAGAACCATATGGACTTTTTATATAGAGACTTTTTGGGAAATATTTTACTGTAGACCAGTGAGGAACCATATATGGTAACTTCATTAACCTTGATTGGCAACATAAAAATTATAAATTTTGATAAAAGTCATTTAATATCCCCAAATGTTGAATTTCCAAGTCTTTCTATGAGTGTACTATAAAGGGTTAATCTGTCAAATGCTGCAAATGTGCATCTGCAGTTTTTATCGGCATGAAGAAGCGATGCAGATTATACTAAATGTAATATTCTGTAGCATCACACAATGTATTTATTGCTAAAAGGACTTTTTAAAGAAATTAAAGAAAATCTTGCTGACAGCTGAGTTGGTGGAGTGAATGTTTCCGTCATACATATGCTGACAAATGCAAATATACATCTTAAATAGAAACGGCAGGGTTCATAGTGACCAAAAAAATTGAAATGCATTTCTGAAATTGTTCTAGTTGTTGTTTGTACAGTTTGTGGCTTCACACTGATTTTTGCCTCCAGACATTCAGACGCTGCTGGACTTCCCCTCATTACTTCCTGCAGGGAATCCCCGCCACCAGCCTGACTGCAGCTCTGTTGCTCTAATAAATGCAATATTTAGAAAATGTACTCTTGATACTCTTGATACTCAAGTACTTTTAAAAACGAGTACTTCAGTACTTTTACTTAAGTAGACATCTGACCGTAGTACTTTTACTCAAGTAGACATCTGACCGTAGTACTTTTACTTCAGTAGACATCTGACCGTAGTACTTTTACTCAAGTAGACATCTGACCGTAGTACTTTTACTTCAGTAGACATCTGACCGTAGTACTTTTACTCAAGTAGACATCTGACCGTAGTACTTTTACTTCAGTAGACATCTGACCGTAGTACTTTTACTTCAGTAGACATCTGACCGTAGTACTTTTACTTAAGTAGACATCTGACCGTAGTACTTTTACTCAAGTAGACATCTGACCGTAGTACTTTTACTTAAGTAGACATCTGACCGTAGTACTTTTACTCAAGTAGACATCTGACCGTAGTACTTTTACTTAAGTAGACATCTGACCGTAGTACTTTTACTCAAGTAGACATCTGACCGTAGTACTTTTACTCAAGTAGACATCTGACCGTAGTACTTTTACTTGTACTTGAGTAAAATTTAGCAATCTGTAGGATCTGTACTTTTACTCAAGTAAGGAAGCTGTGTACTCTGTCCTCCTCTGCTCAGGACCGAGTTTCACATCCACTCCACAAACCCAGCATGGTGGAAAAAGGAACATTTTATTCTGCCAGTGTGCGTAAACACATAATACCAGTGTGCCAAGGAGAAGTGAAAAAGGGAACAACACACTACAAATGAAATAGTGCTGCTGTTTATCATAATGTGCTCTGAGTAACCAGCTGATGTACAATTTAATACAATCCTGCAACAGCTAATAGGTAATAGCTAATAGCTAATAGCTAATAGGTAACAGCTAATAGCTAATAGCTAATAGCTAATAGCTAATAGCTAATAGGTAATAGCTAATTGTCTTAGTAAAGCTCAGCTGGTCTCAGAGCTGCTGCAACCTGGGACCATCATGCTACAGTGACCCCCCCCCCCCCCATCTGTGTCCTCACCACTGAGCCTGCCAGTTAATGAAGCTGAATGAGGGGTACAGGAACCAGCCCATCTCTGCCAGCGCCCCCTGTTGGTCGATACCGATGAAGAAGCTCGGGGACGGGGTTATCTGGAAGGAGACGTTCACCAGCTGCCCAAAGCTACACAGCAAGAAAGAGACATATAATATATATAATGAGAAGGGAAACATGACAAAGGCAACATTTTGATAAAGAGCAGAGTAAAACTTCAATTAAATCCTTAAATTAAATCTTGAAATCCTTTAAATCCAGGTTAGAAACATTTCTCTTTTCATGTGCTTATGACTGAGAGCTCTTTTAAAACACTTTTAATCTTTAATTTGCTCTAATTAATAGTCATTTTAATGCAAATCATTATTTTATGCTCTATTTTAGTCTAACTCTTTGTTTTCTTTCTTTCTTTCTATTTTACCTTTCAATTTCCTTTTTTTTTCTTTTCAAGTTTGAAGATGACCTAGTAGTGTAGTAAAATAATCACCTTTTTTTTTTAAATTGTAGCTCTTTTAGTTTCTACTTTTTATTTTAATTATTACCAAAAATCTCCTCCATACTTTTTTTTGTGACACCACTGTAATGTGTCAAGTCAAATTATTTAATTACATATTATTTATCTCATCTCATCATCTCGCCTCACCTTGATGCATTTCAGGAAATAATATTCTTACTCTGCAGTGTTCATGTGACATTTAGGAAACAATCTTTAACTTTTAAAGAGAACAGTTAATCTCCTACATATATATATAGTAGATATATATCTGAGTGAGGAGGCTTTTAATCCTCGTGGTGAGCCGGTCTTACCGGAGCGCCTGGGCGACCGAAGGCTCCAGGTGCACCATGGCGGCTTCCTTCCTAACTTCCTTCCTTCCTTCCTTCCATCCTTCCTTCTATCCTTCCTTACTCCCTCCTTTCCTTTCTTCCTTCCTAACTTCCTTCCTTCCATCCTTCCTTACTCCCTCCTTTCCTTCCTTCCATCCTTCCTTACTCCCTCCTTTCCTTCCTTCCATCCTTCCTTACTCCCTCCTTTCTTTCCTTCCTTCCTTCCTAACTTCCTTCCTTCCATCCTTCCTTACTCCTTCCTTTCCTTCCTTCCTTCCTTCCTAACTTCCTTCCTTCCTTCCATCCTTCCTTACTCCCTCCTTTCCTTCCTTCCTTCCTTCACCACTGTAATGTGTCAAGTCAAATTATTTAATTATATATTCTTTATCTCATCTCATCATCTCGCCTCGCCTTGATGCATTTCAGGAAATAATAATCTAACTCTGCAGTGTTCATGTGACATTTAGGAAACCATCTTAACTTAATATCTGAGTGAGGAGGCCTTTAATCCTCGTGGTGAGCCGGTCTTACCGGAGCGCCTGGGCGACCGAGGGCTCCAGGTGCACCATGGCGGCGGGGATGTTCAGCTGGTGGTAACACTCCCCCCCGACGCAGTTCATATCCTGGATCGGGTTACCGGGGAGGGCGTAGACGAGGACACCGGAGGCGTTGGATTTGGCCATGTTCTGCACCTGGTGGGAGATAAAAAACATCAGGGAGGAAGTTTTTTTTTTGTTTTTTTTATTTAGAAATAAGAAGAAAAGAAAAAGAAAAAGAGAAAGAATACAACACATCAAGCATTACAATGATATTTTATGGTCGTAAAATGAGTATCTACTATAGAAAAAATATAAAAGCAGAGAAAAATAAATAAATAACAATAACAATAGACATATAAGATCATATTCTTGTTTGCACTGTGAGGCTTTGTACAATAGCCAGTGTCTATGGGCTCACATTTTTAAGGTAATTCAGTTCTGGGTCCCATGTTTTATCAAACGTGTCCTAGAGTTGGATGTCTCGGGACCACTTTTACGTGGTATCGGTCTTGTCACAGTCTTGACCGTCTTTGGTCTTGGTCTTTTCTTGGTCTCATTGTCTTGGTCTTGCGGTCTCAGGTCGACACCACAGACTGTATAAAAGAAATGGACGTAACATCTGTGACGTCACCCATTGGTTTGTGGACTGCTGCTCGGAAGCCAATAGTTTCTAATCTAGGCAGCGGCCATCTTGAAAATTTCAGGTGCATGCTGGGAAAAATAAAAACATGGATTCTACTTATATGGGCATGAGGCGGGGCCATGGATGGATGTATGGGCGGGACCGACGGCGGAGCGGGGAGGCTGCGATTGGTTGTGAGGGCTGGATCTCGAGGACATTGGTCAACCTGTCAATCAGGACGTAGCCACGCCCTAATACATACCCTGCTTTATCGTCACATATAAAATCAGGGAGGCCAAAATGTCCCAAATGAACATCATACTGCATTGAAGAAGGCTTTAAACTAGCGATTGAGACCATAAACACATTTTGAAAACGTTTACTGAGGTTAGAAATCAAGTGAGAAGTTGGTGAATTCTCCATTGACTTGTATAGAGACGGTCGCCCCCTGGTGGCCTTTTGATAGAATGCAGCTCTAAGTTACTTCCGCATTGGCTTCTTTTCAGAGGACAGGAACTCCCCGCCTGGCTGTATCACAATATTACAATATCCAAATTCTTCTCATATCATGATATTGACGCCCTACGTGCAAGACTTATTGAATTATGGCAGAAGTGACATGAACAGACCTTAGTGAAGAAAGAGCAGTTGCCCTCAGACACCCAGGCCACAGCACCCGCCACCGAGGGGGACGGCTCACACCCGTTTCCTGCATCGATCAGCTGATACGCCCCCTGAGTCCATCGCCCCATCAGCCAATCGTATCTGGCATCGAGTCTCTTGATGATCACGGGCATCTTCCATCCTGCCGGGAAGAAAAAAGGAACATTAAAAAAAAGAAAATCACAGAGCGATGATGTCTAGAGGGGCTTTAATTTGACTGATTCTGCTATAATACAGTATTTTTGGTTGTAGTGTTACTTTAGTCCTCTATGACTGTAGATCAGGGGTGTCAAACATGAGGCCCGTGGGCCAGAACCGGCCCGCCGATGGGTGCAGTCCAGCCCACTTTCCTTCTTTTCCTTCCTTCCTTCCTTCCTTCCTTCCATCTGTCCTTCCTACCTTCCTTTCTTCATTCTATCCTTCCTACCTTTCTTCCTTGGGTCCTTCCTTCCCTCCTTCCTTTTGCCTGTCTTTCCTTCCTTCCCTTCTTATTTCCTTCCTTTCTTCCATCTGTCCTTCCTTCCTTCCTTCATTCTATCCTTCCTACCTTTCTTCCTTGGGTCCTTCCTTCCTACCTTCCTTTCTTCATTCTATCCTTCCTACCTTTATTCCTTGGGTCCTTCCTTCCTTCCTTCCTTCCATTTACCCGTCTTTCCTTCCTTCCCTTCTTATTTCCTTCCTTTCTTCCATCTGTCCTTCCTTCCTTCCTTCATTCTATCCTTCCTACCTTTCTTCCTTGGGTCATTCCTTCCCTCCTTCCTTTTGCCTGTCCTTCCTTCCTTGGGTGATGTGCTGCCAGGGTTTAGTTCGAGTGAGAACCCTGGCAGCTGAGTTTTGGACGTGTTGGAGCCTGTCCAGCGTTTAATTGGGGACTCCATACAAGATGGCATTACAATAGTCCAGACGTGAGGTGATGAATGCATGTATGAGAGTCTCAGCAACTGAGTCAGAGCTGCTGCATTAAATGGTAAAACACAGAGTTACTTCTTTACATCTGCAACACCACCTGCTCTGCTGTCTCTTACCCTCTGAGGTGAAGACAGCCTGGGAGAGGCCGCAGTTGTGTCCCGCGCAGCCCCAGTAGTAGAGCATACTGGGGATCCAGTTACCCAGAGAGAAGACCGGCACGGGAGAGAAGTGCAGCCTGGACAGAACCTCCTTCTTACTGCAGGAAAGAGAAGCATAGTTAATTAAGACATAAGCTTATGCTGCTATAGGCTTAGACTGCTGGGGGACTCCCATGATGCACTGGGCTCCTCTCTCCTCCTCCCTCTCTCTCTCTATCCATCCATCTATATCTCTTCTCTCCTCCTCCCTCTCTCTCTATCCATCCATCTATATCCATTAACATTCATGTTCTATTAATGCATCAATAAGCTAAACTTCTTCCCCGGAGTTGTCTGTGCTTTCTGGTCTCACAGGTAATCTGGGCCTGGAGACGTCCGGATCACAGATTCCAGTCCCGGACCTTCAATGTGCTTCTCTCTCTCTCTCTCTCTCTCTGTCTCTCTCTCTCTCTCTCTCCTCTATCCTTCCTCTCTCCTCTATCCTTTCTCTCTCCTCTCCTTCCTCTCTCGCTCCTTCCTCTCCTTCCTCTCTCTCTCCTCTCCTTCCTCTCTCTCCTCTTCCTCTCTCTCCTCTCCTTCCTCTCTCTCTTCTATCCTTCCTCTCCTCTCCTCTTCCTCTCTCTCCTCTACTTCCTCTCTCTCTTCTATCCTTCCTCTCCTCTCCTCTACTTCCTCTCTCTCCTCTTCCTCTCTCTCCTCTCCTTCCTCTCTCCTCTCCTTCCTCTCTCCTCTCCTTCCTCTCTCTCTCTCTCTCTCCTCTCCTTCCTCTCTCTCCTCTCCTTCCTCTCTCCTTCCTCTCTCTCCTTCCTCTCTCTCCTCTCTACCCCAACCAGTCGAGGCAGATGTTCTCCCACTCTGAGCCTGGTTCTGAGGTTACTTCCTGTTAAAAGGGAGTTTTTTCTCTCCACTGTTGCTCATGTGTGAATGTTGGGTCTCTTTAAAGTTAAAACCTGAAGAGTTCGGTTTAGAACCTGCTCTATGTGGAAAGTGCCTTGAGATAACTTTGTTGGCGCTATACAAATAAAGATTGATTGATTGATTGACAAGAGGCCGTGGTTTACAGTGATTTTACCCTGAGCAGTTCTCCGTCCTTATAACACTTCTGCACTGTGCTACAGGAACTATGGCCGTGAAGGTTGAGCTGGTTGATTACTGACTAGTCCAGAGAAAAGTCAGCACACTGCAACTCCCAATGCAGGTATTCTTATCGTCATGCTGGCCATATCCTGCATACCTGCATTGGGAGCTGCAGTGTAGTATTAAGTAGTGCAATAGATGTTGGGACAAAGGAAAGTATTGGAGCCATTTTTGCATATTTTGTTTGATTATTATTTTCCTTAACACTATTAAACTGAAGAGTAGCTGTTTAAGGGTTAGACTAGTCAGACTTCATATAATTGGTTCATCCAAAATTTTAATGATATAATTATTAGTCTTGCTGCTTTTGAACTCACACAGCCGTACTACAGTGTTTGACCTCAGAGAGAGAAATTCATTTTAATAAAACCATTTAAAACAGGGGTGTCAAACATGCCAGAACCGGCCCACCGAGGGGTCCAATCCGGCCCACTTTCCTTCCTTCCATCTGTCCTTCCTACCTTCCTTTCTTCCTTCTGTCCTTCCTTCCTCCCTTTCATCCTTCTGTCCTTTCTTCCATCTGTCCTTCCTTCCTTCCTTCCTTCTTCCCTTCCTTCTGTCTGTCTGTCCTTCCTACCTTTCTTCCCTCTTTCCTTTTGTCTGTCTTTCTTTCCTTCCCTTCTTATTTCCTTCCTTCCTTCCATCTCTTTAATGATCCGGCCCACATGAGATCAATTTAGTCTGTATGTGGCCCTTGAATGAAAATGAATTTGACACCTCTGATTTAAAGGGATTAGCACAGACGTTATCTAACATCTGGACAAGCAGGTAAGGTTGGATTGTGTGTTAATAAGACGTGTGCATGAGCCTGAGGGTCTTCTGAGGGTCTTCACAATGTTTGCTGATTAAATGAGTCATTGTTGGCAGAAGGGCATCAAACTTTTAGAGATGATTGAGGACGTTTTCCAAAGAGCTGAAACACTGAGACTGTTTGAGGACTCTGGAAAAATGGGGCACGAAGCAGCATTTAGTTGAGATGAGCGATGTTTTACTACGTTCATAGTAGGGCTGGGTAGTGTCAATGATTTCCTGAATCGATTCAATTCAATTTTATGTTCCCAGAGTTTCTGTTTTGTAAGTCAGACAATATTTTTAACACTCAATCATGTGTGGACACCAAATTGTTCAAGAGTAAAGTTAGACAGATGAAAGGAAGGAAAAGAGGGAAAAGGAAGGAAAGGAAAGAGTGAAGAAAGGTAGGAAGGAAGGAAGGAAGGATGGAAGGAAGAAAGGAAGGTAGGAAGGAAGGAAAGGAAGAAAAGACAAGAATGAATGAAAGAAGAAAGGAAAAAGGGAAGGTATGAAGGACAGATGGAAGGAAGGAAGGAAGGACGGAAGGAAAGGAAAGAGTGAAGAAAGGTAGGAAGGAAGGAAGGAACGATGGAAGGAAGGAAGGAAGGAAGAAAGGAAAAAAGGAAAGTATGAAGGACAGATGGAAGGAAGGAAGTAAGGAAGGACGGACAGAAGGAAGAAAGGGAGGAAGGACAGATGGAAGGAATGAAAAAAAAAAAAAAGTTAAATGATGAGTCTGATCCAACACTGGGATCTAATCTATTAATTGATGGATCGATGTTTTTTGGACACACCCCTAGTTCATAGGAAAGGTTTTTGATTATGAATCATCACTATAAACGCTGCTTCCTCTGTCTCAGTCATGTTTCTATGTTTGGTTGGTGTCTGTTCCTCTTTCACATGTCTGCAGCTGTTTCTCACACAATGCTCTTCAGATGATTTGACCTTTTTTGCTCTTCTTGTTGTTTTTGAAACTCATATTTAATCAGAACTCATGTTATTTTTAATACTGTGGATTCCCCTTAAGTATGAAATGTGCTTTATAAGCCTAAAGTCCCCTTTTTGTATTGTCAACATCTTTTAAACTTCTCTTTTCTTATTTTTTTGTTGCTGTTTTAATTTATTTTTACTTTATATAGTTATCACTCATTGTTTTTACTGCTATCATATGTTACTTTATCTAGCTGATATTTCTTTTTTTGCTCCATGCAGACTTACTGAGTAGTCAAGAGAAAAGTCAGCACACTGCAGCTCCCAATGCAGGTATTCAAATCATCATGCTGGCCATATCCTGCATACCTGCATTGGGAGCTGCAGTGTAGTATTAACCCTTTATTGGGCAAATAATTATATTTGGTAACTTCTGTAAATATCCCAAAATATCCTTCCTTCCTTCCTTCCTTCCTTCCTTTCCTTCCTTCCTGCCTTCTTTCTTCCCTTCCTCTTTTCCATTCTCCCTCCCTCGTTCCTTATTTCCTCCGTCCTTCCTTCTTTTCCTTCTTCCATCTGTCCTTCCTCCCTCCCTCCTTCTCTCCTCCCTTCCTTCTTTCCTTCCTTCTTTCCTTTCCTTACTTCCATCTGTTCTTCCTCCCTCCCTCCTTCTCTCCTCCCTTCCTTTTTTCCTTCCTCCATCCCCCTTTCTTCTTCCTTCCTTCTTCCCTTCCTCCCTCCCTCCTTCTCTCTTTCTTTCCTCCCCCCTACCTCCCTTCCTTCCTTCTTTCCTCCGTCCTTCCTTCCTTCCTTCCTTTCCTTACTTCCATCTGTTCTTCCTCCCTCCCTCCTTCTCTCCTCCCTTCCTTCTTTCCTTCCTCCGTCCTTCCTTTCCTTACTTCCATCTGTCTTTCCTCCCTCCCTCCTTCTCTCCTCCCTTCCTTCTTTCCTTCCTCCATCCCCCTTTCTTCTTCCTTCCTTCTTCCCTTCCTCCCTCCCTACTTCTCTTTCTTTCCTCGCCCCTACCTTCCTTCTTTCCCTTCCATCTGTCCTTCCTCCCTCCCTCCTTCTCTCCATCCTTCCCTTCTTCCCTGCCTTCTTTCTTCCCTTCTCCCTCCCTCCCTCCCTCCCTCCTCCCTTCCTTCTTTCCTTCCTCCGTCCTTCCTTCCTTCCTTTCCTTACCTCCATCTATCTTTCCTCCCTCCCTCCTTTTCTCCTCCCTTCCTACTTTCCTTCCTCTATCCCCCATTCTTCTTCCTCCCTTCCTTTTTTCTTCCCTTCCTCCCTCCCTCCTTCTCTTTCTTTCCTCCCCCCTACCTTCCTTCCTCCCTTCCTTTCAATGAGTGTCCTATAAAGGGTTAATTCTTACACCTGACTGCTGTTTTAAGACACATTTGAAACATTATGAACTTTACAGCAGGTCTCCTCTGTGCAGAGCTCACCTGTGCATGGCAGCCCTCTGCAGCTGCTCCCTCATCCAGAGAGCATCACTGACTGCAGAGTCGTCCAGAGACACAAAGAGCACCTGAGTGCTGTCTGGCAGCTCCTCAACTAAACTGGACAGGGACGACTCCGAGCTCCACATGCACTCCAGAAACCCAGACTTGTTGGTGAAGGCGTGAATGACCAGAGATCCCTTCACAGCACCGGGTTGGTAGATAAACTCCCCATCAAGAGTCGGGACCCTGAAGGCAGCTGCAAGGTCTCCAGGTTCTGGCATGGCAGCGACATTCTTCTTACTGGAGGTTTTCTTTGACCTGAAGCTGAAGGTGTCATCTTCAGACACCCAGACCACCTCATCTTGACTCAGTGTAGTCTTCTGCTTGGGTGTCTCTGCTGCTTCACTCACATGAGCCGTCACAACAACAAGAAGGAACCACAGCAGCGAAGACTTTGAACGCAGCATTGCCATATTCCCGCAGACGGCGAGTGACCGTGAACTCACCACGAAAAGCAAAGTCCGTGCATTGATATTAACTCAGTTTATGTTCATTCAGAGCTGGAGACACTGTTAAGCTTTAGGACTAAATGCGGTTACACACTTCCTAATCTGCACCCCAAGGTGTTTGAGCAGGAGGCGGGCCGTACTAGCGGCTACGGCGGCTGCAGTGGGACAAAAAGCATTAAAGCGCCAATAGTTAAACTTTGGTTTCGGTTCTCATGTCAGTCAACAGCAAGTGGTGGAAGATGCATTAAGACAGGGGTGTCAAACATGCGGCCCGTGGGCCAGAACCGGCCCGCTGAGGGGAGCAATCCGGCCCACTTTCCTTCCTGTGTTCTTTTCCTTCCTTCCATCTGTCCTTCCTTCCTTCCTTTTTTCCTTTCTTCGTTCGTTCGTTCCTTCTTTCTTCCCTCCCTCCTTCCTTTCCTTTCTCTCTTCATTCCTTCCATCTGTCCTTCCTTCCTTCTTTCTTTCTTCCCTCCCTCCTTCCTTTCTTTCCTTCCTCCCTCCTTCCTTCCTTCCTTCCTTCCTCTTTCCTTCCTACCTTCCTTTTTTCCTTTCTTCGTTCCTTCCTTCCATCTGTCCTTCCTTCCTTCATTTTTTCTTCCTTCCTTCTGTCCTCCCTTACTTCCTTCCTTCCTTCCATCTGTCTGTCCGTCCTTCACTGTCTGTCTTTCCTACCTTTCTTCCCTCCTTCCTTTTGTCTGTCTTTCCTTCCTTCCCTTCTTATTTGCTTCCTTTCTTCCTTCTTTCCCTCCATCTTTTTAATGATCCGGCCCACATGAGATCAGATTGGTCTGTTTGTGGGCCTTGAATGAAAATGAGTTTGACACCTCTGCATTAAGATAATTTCAGTAAGTAGAAGTACCAATAAAGCCATTTAAGAAACAACAACTCCATTACAAGTAAAAACCATGCATGAACAATCATACTTACGTGTTATTTGCTTGATGTAGTTAAAGTATTACAGTAAAAGTACACAAGTATTATGAGTGATGTAGTTTAAGTATTACACACAATATCTGAAGAGTGGAGGAAGACTTTAACTGTCTGTGCTGCAGAGTTGGTTTATCACCGTAAATGGTAAATGGACTGTAGGCTACTTATATAGCGACTCTGCACAGACAGTTAAAGTCTTCCTCCACTCTTCAAATATTGTGTTTTTCTTCTTGTTCTTTCAGTCGGATATTTGAGCTTCACTGAATGATTTACTTAATGTAGGCTAGGCCTGCTATATGACACACTATGATATGATTTAACTATATCAAGCTCATAATACTTCTAGTCTTTTACGACCACTCAAAGCACTTTACATTACATCTCATTCACCCATTCACATACATTCATACACTGATGGCAGAGGTTACCACACAGGCCAACCTACCGAGGTGAAGTTGGTTTGATATTGGGTATTCGGCTATTAGACAGATATTCAAAATAAGGAATGGTCTCTTTTTTTCAATACCTCCCAAGCCATGTGACCTAGTGACTCCAAAGCAATGTAGAATAAAATCATATAAAATAGAGTGTGCATACAATGGGTGTAAAAAAAGGTGTGTGTGGTTGGTACTACATAGAACTATTCTACATTGCTTTGAAGTCACTAGGTCACATGGCTTAGGAGGTATTGAAAAAAAAAGACACAGTTCCTTATTTTGAATATCTGTCGAATATCCGAATATCCAATATCAAACCAACTTCACTTCGGTGGCCAACCTGCACATCAGGAGGAAGTTAACCATTCATTCTCATTCATACACCGTTGGCATAGCAACGGGAGCAATTTGGGGTTAAGTGTCTTGCCCAAGGACACAAGGTCCTCTACCATCAGAGGTGGGAAGTAAGGAAGTAGTTGTACTCTACTGTACTACTTCTAGTACTTCCTTCCTGTCGTCCTCCCGGGTCAAATTGACCCCGTCTGTTTTTGACTGTTCCTTCTTTCCTCCCTTCCTTCCTTCTCTCTTTCTTTCCTCCCCCTACCTTCCTCCCTCCCTCTTTCTTCCCTCCTTTCCTTCCCCCTTCTTCCATCCTTTCTTCCTTCCTTCCTTCCTCCTTTCCTCCTTTCTTCCACCCTTCCTTCCTCCCTCCTTTCCTTCCTTATTCCTTCACACCTTCCTCCCTCCTTTCCTTCCATTCTCCCTCCCTCCCTCCTTCTTCCCTCCTTCCTCCCTCCCTCCTTTCCTTCCTTCCCTCTTTCCCTCCTCCTTTCCTTCCTCCTTTCCTTTTTTCTTATTTCCTTCCTTCCTCCCTTCTTCCATCCTTCCTTCCTCCCTCCCTCCCTCCTTCTTCCCTCCTTTCCTTCCTTCCTCCCTTTCTCCTTCCATCCTTCCTCCTTTCCTTCCTTCCCTCTTTCTTTCGTTCCTCCTTCCTCCCTCCTTTCTTTTTTTTCTTCTTTCCTTCCTTCTACCACTCTGACCCATATTGTACCCATCCTAATATCTCAGAAACTCAAACTCACTATGACCTCTCCATGAACCCAGAACACAAACCTCATAATAGTTATAAAACAATTATAACACCAACAGTGAGCAAATGTGACTCACACAGTGTAGGCTAATTGCTGGAGGCGATTATCGACGTACATCATCCACTCCAGCTGCGCGTAAAGGCTCCGTGTGCGTAAAAGGTGCGTTAAAGGACTCACATGGCTCAGCATCAAAGAAGACGCGCCGTTGTCTCCATCGGTATTTCAAACTAGGTGCACCTGCAAGTAGATTAGTTTTAATCCAGACTAAAAAAAAAATACATATTCTATATTTTTATGCAGAGATATTTGGGTGAAATTACGCACAGGTTGCCATGGAGATAGTTAAACTCGTTGTAATAGTTGTTCTGCTTCTGACAAACGCTTTCTGTCAAGAGATGGATGCTGACAGCTGGAGAGGAAGCATCGGAGAGGTAAGACTTTACACTTTATCTTTTATTTAAATTCTTTTTTTCCCCCATTCATGAAAAGAATCAGAAAAATCTATTTTAAGGCAGCTGGTGTTTCTCCAAACATGTAATGATGGAAAACTCTTTAACCCTCCTGTCGTCCTCCCGGGTCAAATTGACCCCGTCCGTTTTGACTGTTCCTTCTTTCCTCCCTCCCTTCCTTCCTTCTTTCCTTCCTCCTCCCTTCCTTCCTTCTTTCCTTCCTCCTTCCCTCCTTCTCTCTTTCCTTCCTCCCTCCCTCCTTTCCTTCCTTCTTTTCTCCCTCCTTTCCTTCCTTCCCTCCTTCTCTCTTTCTTTCCTCCCTCCTTCCTTCCCTCCTTTCCTTCCTTCCCTGCCTTCTCTTTTCTTTCCTCCCTCCTTTCTTCTTTCCTTCCTCCCTCCTTTCCTTCCTTGACTCAAGGACAACAGGAGGGTTAAACTAAAAAAACAACTGACGATCTTTAAGGCAATCAGCTCTAAAATGATTATTTGCAAATAATATAAATATAATATAAAATATAATATAATATAATATGATATAAAATACATTTGTGTTTAAGATAATCACGCCTGTACTTCTTTCTCTTTCTCATAAGAACAAATGGCCAGACTCTGAAATCATTCAGGATGTGTTATTGAGAATGACCAGAAAAACCAGGACCACGCAGATATCTGGTGCTCAAGGGGAAGAAACTCTCTGGTGGAGGTTAAATATAATAAATATATACACTATAATAAACATTTCAAATAAATAAATATATATGAAAGCACTCATGAGAGATCGATAACTCATTTTATGTCTTTCCTCCCAAACAGCAAAGACGCAGACGGCACGAAAACGTAAGTTTTATTATTTTCTTTTTGCAAGATTTCAGTTTTAACCCTTAAACAGGCAACGTGCACCAGGAGACTCTTTAACCCTCCTGTTGTCCTTGAGTCAAGGAAGGAAGGGAGGGAGGAAAGAAGGAATGGAAGGAGGGAGGGAGGGTGGAAAGAAGGAGGGACGAAAGAAAGAGAAGGAGGTAAGGAAGGAAAGTAGGGGGGGTGAGGAAAGAAAGAGAAGGAGGTAAGGAAGGAAAGTGGGGGGGGAGTGAGGAAAGAAAGAGAAGGAGGTAAGGAAGGAAAAGGAGGGAGGGAGGAAAGAGGAGGTGAGGAAGGAAAGGAGGGGGGGGGAGTGAGGAAAGAAAGAGAAGGAGGTAAGGAAGGAGAGGAGGGAGGAAAGAAAGAGGAGGTAAGGAAGGAAAGGAGGGAGTGAGGAAAGAAAGAGAAGGAGGTAAGGAAGGAGAGGAGGGAGGAAAGAAAGAGGAGGTAAGGAAGGAAAGGAGGGAGGGAGGAAAGAGGAGGTAAGGAAGGAAAGGAGGGAGAGAAGGAAGAAAGGAAGGGAGGGAGGAAGGGAGGAAAGAAGGAACAGTCAAAACGGACGGGGTCAATTTGACCCGGGAGGACGACACGAGGGTTAAGGAGCATGATTGGTTAAGGTGGTTGTTTAATTGTATATGAGCCTTTAATTGGTAGAATTGAAGCTTGTTGTAGGTTTATACTTTGATAGAAATGATAAAAATCAGTTTAGAAAACTAGTATGTGTGATATTAATGAGCAGAATGTTTCACTTTACTATGTTAAATAACACATTTAAGTGTTTTTACCATTATCACCATTTTAATACCTTAATAAGGGCAAAGCATCCTGGTGGAGATACAACTCATAAAATCCAAAATATATTAAAAATATGAAGGAAATGTTTTACTTTAGGTGCAAATGACATAACTAGTGACATCACATTAGGATTTTTTTTTTACATCTAATTTTTTCACTCCTGCCTGTTTAAGGGTTAAATGTAAATTCCTTCATTTTATTTCTGTACTTTTAAATTAACCAATGGTAATTAATGTCTCTTTTTAACTAAAGTTTCATCTCCAGGTCATAAATTTCAAACCTTTGTGGGTCTGATGGGTAAAAGAAGCTTTGATGATGAAGGTAAAACACTTCCAACAGTGACATTAAAGGGACATTTCAGTGTAAATGTGTAACAGCTGATTTCATCCCTGCAGGAGCGCTGTGAGCAGAAGACTGATCATCTACTATTATTTTTATTTTTAATTTGCTTCATTTCTTCAGACTGGCTGCTAAAGGTTTTATTCTGTTAGTCTGTCATTGTTTCATTAAACTTGTGGCACCGTTAACGACGCTGAGAACATGTGGTCGAATCCCGCCATCTAGTGGTGAAACTTTATATAACATGCTTCTAATGTAATTAATCACTGAAACATATTTAACCCTCCTGTCATCCTTCCCTCTTTCTTTGCTCCCTCCCTTCCTTCCTCCCTCCCTCCCTCCTTACTCCTTTCCTTCCTCCCTCCCTCCTTACTCCTTCCTTCCTTCCTCCTTGCCTTCCTCCTTGCCTCCCTCCCTCCTTTCCTTCCTTCATTGCTCCCTTCCTCCTCCCTCCCTCCCTCAACTTTCTTTAATTTTTCCTTCATTCTTCCCCTCCTTCCCTCTTTCTTTGCTCCCTCCCTCCTTACTCCTTTCCTAACTTCCTTCATTCCTCCCCTCCCTCCTTACTCCGTTCTTTCCTTCCTTCCTTCTTACTCATTTCCTTCCTGCCTCCCTCTTTACACCTTTTCTTCCTTCCTTACTCCTTGCCTTCCTCTCTCCCTCCTTATCTTCCTTCCTCCTTACTCGTTTCCTTCCTTCCTCCCTCCCTCCTCCCTCCTTTCCTTCCTACCGCCTTTCCTTTCTCCCTCCTCCTTACTCTTTTCTTTCCTTTCTTCCTTACTCATTTCCTTCCTGCCTCCCTCCTTACTCCTTGCCTTCCTTCCTTCCCTCCTCCCTTCCTTCCTTGACCTGAGGACAACAGGAGGGTTAACAGAGCTATTGTGATTATATTACACATGTTATAATAAACCCAGCTCACTCCTCAGTATCATCACAGGTTTATTAAGTGACTTTGTACAATACTTACTCGTTTCCTTCCTCCCTCCCTCCTTACTCCTTCATTCCTCCCTCCCTCCTTATTTCCTTCCTACCCGCCTTTCCTTTCTCCCTCCCTCCTTACTTAAATTTTTCCTTCGTTCTTCCCCTCCTTCCCTTTCTTTGCTCCCTCCCTCCTTACTCCTTTCCTTCCTTCGTCCTTACTTGTTTCCTTCCTCCCTCCCTCCTTTCCTACCTACCTTCCTTCCTTTCTCCTTCCTACCGCCTTTCCTTTCTCCCTCCCTCCTTACTCCTTTCTTCCTTCCTCCTTACTCATTTCCTTCCTGCCTCCCTCCCTTCCTCCTTATTTCCTTCCTACCGCCTTTCCTTTCTCCCTCCCTCCTTACTCCTTTCTTTCCTTCCTACCTCCCTCCTTACGCCTTTCCTTCCTTCCTTCCTTACTCCTTGCCTTCCTCCCTCCCTCCTTTCCTTCCTTCCTCCTTACTCGTTTCCTTCCTCCCTCCCTCCTTTCCTTCCTTCCTCCTTACTCGTTTCCTTCCTTCCTTCCTCCTTACCTTCGTCCCTCCCTCCTTATTTCCTTCCTACCCCGCCTTTCCTTCCTTCCTTCCTTACTCCTTGCCTTCCTCCCTCCCTCCTTTCCTTCCTTCCTCCTTACTCGTTTCCTTCCTCCCTCCCTCCTTATTTCCTTCCTTCCTTCCTCCTTACCTACATTCTATGCTCCTTACTCCTTGCCTCCCTTCCTCCTGTCCTTCCTGTCAGTAACCCATAATAATATATTATATATATATTAATAAACCAGCTCACTCCTCAGTATCATCACAGGTTTATTAAGTGACTTTGTACAATACAAATGAAAAATAAAATTAAAAATACAGAGATGGAGTACATAGCCAAAGCAAATGCGGTGTTGACTCTTCTTTCTTTCTCACTGATCGCAGTAAAAGAAACGTTGTAGTTGGAGGTTTTTTGAGAGGAGGGGGGGGGCCTGGGGGCTGGGGGGGGGGGTTGTTTGCTTAGCGTCCAGGATCACTGTTATATATATGAAAGTTTTTTTTTTTTTTTTTGGACGCCGCTTTTGAGTCTCTTTGAGGATATTTTTTTTTTTTCTAAACATACAAAAGAAGTGATTTACTTCAGCTGGCTCGGTCGGTATATATAAAAATAAACTAAAGTGAAATATAACACTTATGACGTTATTATAAATGGTGGTCCGAGGCTAGTGGAGAGAGCTAAATACAGAGGAAAACACAAGCGTTACGTTTCAGAAAGAAGCTTTAGCCATTATTATTGGTTTTTATTTTTTTTAAATCTATAAAAAGGCCCAAGGTGCATTTTTATTTTTTATTTGATGTTTCTTATCTTCAAGGTTTTTTTTTCCTCCTCTTCTCTTGACACCGTTTTTCTTTTTTTTTTTTTTTTTTTTAGGCTTGTTGCACTGATAAGGAGGCGAGGTTAAAAAGGTTTACCGAGTACACTCAAAAAAAAAAAAAAAAAAAAAAAAGAGAGAGAGAGAGAGAGAACCCCCCCCCCAAAAAAAACAGAAAGGATTAGTTAATGCCTCGTCCTCTTCTTCGTCTTCTTGCTTCAATAATATGATGGAAGATCAGGTGTTGGGGGAGAGGGGGGGGGGGTCGGGGGGGGGGGTGGAGGTGGAGGTGGGGGTGGGGGGGGTTAATGTTCATATTCATACACGCTTTACTATCATCTTTCTTTCTGTAAACAAATACGATTCACCAGAACTTGATTGTACAACAGTCGGACACGTCAGTCTTTCTAAAAAAGCAACCTTGGGGGGGGGGGGGGGGGGGGAGCAGCAGGGTGGGGTCGGTGGGGTGGGGGGGACAGTATTCAGTAATAACAACAACAATAATAATAATAATAATAATAACATCAATAATAATAATAATTATAATAATTAAAATAAAAAAGGGGTTTGGCCTTTTTCTAAATGGGGGGGGGTGGGGAGAGGGGGGGGGGGTTATTTAGTTTTCTTCTTCCTGTCGTTTAAGGTAAAACACATTCTTTGATGATGATGATGATGAGTCCCGAAGCAGCGAGGAGGGGGCTCTGTGGTGGCGGTGGCGGTTCTGACTGTACATGCAGACCTAACTCCACCCCCTCCCCCCCCACCCCCCACCTCCCACCTCCACCCCCCCTCACATAACCCACATATATACCCCCCCAGTACTCCCTCTAGTGGCTGGGAGCAGGAACACGGCTGTGCTGGCAGACAGAGCAGTAGGAGGAGGAGGAGGGAGAGAGGGAGGAAGAAGGGGAGAGAGGATGGAGGGGGGAGGGGGGGGTTTTGGGGAGGGGGGGGTTGGGGGGGTTGGGGGTGTCAGTGCCACACGCTGGTGTCCTGACCGGCAACGTTGGCAAAGAGAATGAACTTGAGTTGGGGTGGTCCTGCCGACTGTCTTTTAAAAGATCTTGCCTTTCTTTTTGTTTTCTCCAGAGTTCTGCAGAGAGAAAGAAACACGGACACAGTCACACATTTTATTTCATCCTTTCCTTCCTTCCTTTATTCATCTGTCCTTTCCTTCCTTCCTTTATTCCATCTGTCCTTTCCTTCCTTCCTTTATTCCATCTGTCCTTCCTTCCTTCCTTTATTCCATCTGTCCTTTCTTCCTTCCTTTATTCCATCTGTCCTTTCCTTCCTTCCTTTATTCCATCTGTCCTTTCTTCCTTCCTTTATTCCATCTGTCCTTTCCTTCCTTCCTTTATTTCATCTGTCCTTTCTTCCTTCCTTTATTCCATCTGTCCTTTCCTTCCTTCCTTTATTCCATCTGTCCTTTCTCCCTTTTCCTTTCCTTCCTTCCTTTATTCCTTCTGTCCTTTCCTGCCTTCCTTCCTTTATTCCATCTGTCCTTTCTCCCTTTTCCTTTCCTTCCTTCCTTTATTCCTTCTGTCCTTTCTCCCTTTTTCCTTTCTTTCCTTTCTTTATTCCTTCTGTCCTTTCCTGCCTTCCTTCCTTTATTCCATCTGTCCTTTCTCCCCTTTTCCTTCCTTCCTTTATTCCATCTGTCCTTTCTCCCTTTTCCTTTCCTTCCTTTCCTGCCTTCCTTCCTTTATTCCATCTGTCCTTTCCCCTTTCCTTTTCCTTCCTTCCTTTATTCCATCTGTCCTTTCTCCTTATTCCTTTCCTTCCTTCCTTACAATGACAATAAAGACTTTCTATATTCTTTTCTTTCCACATAAGGGCCGGATTGAGCTGTATGTGGCTCTTTAGTGAAAATGACTGACATCTCTGATATATAGTATAGTATTAAGTGTATATATAGTATGGTATTAAGTATATATAGTATAGTATTAAGTATATATAGTATGGTATTAAGTATATATAGTATAGTATTAAGTATATATAGTATGGTATTAAGTGTATATATAGTATGGTATGGGAGTCGGGGGTACCTGGAGGCCTCCAGTTTCTGCTGCTCCAGGCGCTGGCTGGGCCTCCCAGTTTGCTCCTCTCGTCCTCAAACAGGCGTCTCTTGTCCTCCAGCTCCTTGTGCTGAGCCTCCAGGTTCTTCTTCATCTGCTCGTGACGCCGCTGAAGCTACAGAGACACCAGACACAGGAGGACATTAGTACCTGAAGCTACAGAGACACCAGACACAGGACAGAGACATTAGTACCTGAAGCTACAGAGACACCAGACACAGGAGGACATTAGTACCTGAAGCTACAGAGACACCAGACAGAGGAGGGACATTAGTACCTGAAGCTACAGAGACACCAGACACAGGAGGACATTAGTACTTAAAAACACATAAACTACAAACATGTGAACTTTCTACACAGTCTGATACTTTCTTTAGGCTAGCTTTACACGACAACGATCTGAACACAATCCGCAAAAGTGGCGTTGCGTTCCCCACTTTTTATTTCGCGTTTAGACGTAGAGCGACTTTGGGTGGAAATCTACATGCACACGGTGACGCAAAAGTGTGTGAAATTTGATGTAGTATGCATGCCAGGTGGCTAGGTGGTACTGTGAAGCACTGCCATACAACAACACCAAGAGCAGCTCAGAGCACACTTTTGCGTTTTCAACCCTTTAGACGGGAACGCGACGGTGGAGCGTCTTTAAGATTTCCACTCTGGAGGGTGGGTTCATTTTTTTGCGTTTTTAAGCCCCAAAAAGCTGTCGCCGTCTAAACGAAAGACACATCTGATAAAATATTTTGTCGGTTTCACCCGGGAGCGCTGTCGTGTAAAGCCAGCCTTAGTTTTAACGACTGTAGAGACAAACTGGAACTGACTGGGCTGTAACGTCTCTATAATTTAAACCAACTGAAACCCCTGCCCATCCAGAGCAGTTGGACAACCTAAAACTCATGAAACACAGGATGAAATACATCCTATCCTTCCTGTCTTCTTTTCTTCCTTCTTTCCTTCCTTCCTTCCTTGCTGTCTTCTTTTTCTTCCTTCCTTCCTTCCTTCCTGTCTTCTTTTTCTTCCTTATTTCCTTTCCTCCCTTCCTTCCTTCCGTCCTCCATCCTCCTTTCTTCCTTCTGTCGTACCTTCCTTTCTCTCTCCTTCCTTCCTTCCTCCCTCCCTGCCTGCCTTCTTTCCTTTACTCCCTTCCTCCTTCCTTCCTCCCTCCCTGCCTGCCTTCTTTCCTTTACTCCCTTCCTCCTTCCTTCCTCCCTCCCTCCCTCCCTGCCTTCTTTCCTTTACTCCCTTCATTCCTTGACTCGAACACAACAGGAGGGTTAAAGCATCTTCACTTTTTATTCCCTGATTGAAAACATGCTTTGTAATGTTTGTGCTGCAACGCTATTTCATTTTGTTGCAAGACTAACCCTGTCACTGCAGGTCACACACTCTCTCTCTCACACACACACACACACACACACACACACACACACACACACACCACACACACACACACTCTCTCACACACACACACACACAGACACTCTCTCTCTCTCACACACACACACTCTCTCTCTCTCTCTCTCACGCACACACACACACAGACACTCTCTCTCTCTCTCTCACACACACACACACACACACACACAGACAGACAGACAGACACAGACACTCTCTCCCTCTCTCTCACACACACACACTCTCTCCCTCTCTCTCACACACACACACTCTCTCCCTCTCTCTCACACACACACACACTCTCTCCCTCTCTCACACACACACACACTCTCACACACACACACACACAGACAGACACACAGACACACACACACACAGACAGACAGACACACACACACACAGACACTAATGGCCTTTATCTAAATAAATGATTTCAGAGACATTAAACACACTCGTCCCAAAAGCGAGAATTGACAAACAAAACATTCATCTTCACACTCGCTCTGTAAACTCTGCTGAAACATGTCTGCACAAGAGGAAGGAATGAGCTGAGGCAGAGACCCGTGACACTCCACTATCCATCTGTGTGTGTGTGTGTGTGTGTGTGTTGGGTTTTTTTTTTTTACCTCTGCTTCAGAGTCTTTGAGCTTCTGCACTTTCTCCTTGACTTTCATCTCAAACACCTGCTCCATCTCCATCTCCATCTTCTTCATTTTAGTCACATGCTCTCGCCTCTCCTCCTCCATCTGGGCCAGGGGACTCCTGCAAGGGGGGGGGCAACGAGAGAGGAACACACACACACACACACACACAACACACACACACACACACAAAGAAACACACACACACAGAAACAGGGGTTTTAGAAGAGCACTATGTGGCATCACCAGCAGTGGGTCTACTCATCAGTATGCTCATTATTAGCGTTGTCACGGTAACAGCATCAAATTAAAAATTAAAACTATTTATTTAACTTAATTTAGTTTAACAAGTAAAAAAAACAGTTTCACCCAGTCTGAAATCTGCTCTTGAATGAAAGCATGCATGTTGAAATACTTTACAGGAAAAGATAAAGATGATAAAAAAAAAAGGAGAAGAGGAAGAGGAGGAGGAGGAAGAAGAGGAAGAGGAAGAGGAGGAGTGGAATAGAGAGAGCTAGATTCTGGCTTTTAAAGAGAGGAGGAAGTCAGGTCAAACGCCGGTAACCATGCCAACTGGTTGACTAAAGAGGGTGAAAGTCAAATATTAATTTATTTCTCTCTTTTAGTGTTGTCAGAAAGAAAAGAAAATGACTTTAAAACCTTTGTTGAAGAAGTTTTGAATTGTATCGTGACAACATTAAACCCCCCCCTTCACCCTCCCCCCCCCCCACACACACCCCCAAAACCACAGGAATACAACATGTCGGGAGTACAGGAGGAGGAAAACAGAGCGAGAGGTTCAAAGTTTTAGAAATGACGGGATCCAACAGGCTGTGACAGGAACAGGAAACCCAAAACCAACCATTTCAAACATCACCGGGGAGGAAGACCCAAAAACACTAATGCAAGGAACCTGTGAACACTGAGCGGTTAGCGCAGGCGGTTAAATGTTAGTGAAGCTCATCGGGGTTGTTTCTGTGGCAGTGGTTAGTGGGCAGAGACCTGTCCTGAAATATGTGGAGATGAGTGCTTTGACTCAGGGAGGAACAAGATGAAACTATACAATCTAAAAGCTGCAATATGATGTTTTAAAATGACAAAAACAGCAATTTTGGGCTCATGTTTGTCTGAGACATCATTTTTAGCATAATGCTACGTCTCGTGATACTGAAGTCTTATGGCTTTTAGGCTTTTGTTGTAATCCTTTAAATGCTTTTGGGGTGAATACAGTAATTTATGACTAATGAAATGAGACAAACAGTCAGGGGAAGGACTCAAAAACATCTCTAGAGAGTATAAGATAATAAAAATGAACACTGAAGTTGAACCTGTGCTGACTCTGGGATGTAAGGTGGTTCTTATTTTAGCTCAAATCAAGTTCAATGTAATTCAGTGGCTCAAAAATGCATAAAGAAAGGATAGTTTTATACTTTTTATTAGAGATCAGTTTTAACCCTTTATTGGGCAAATACTTATATTTGGTAACTTCTGTAAATATCCCAAATATCCTTCCTTCCTTCCTTCCTTCCTTCCTTCCTCCCTCCCCTCCTTCTCTCTTTCTTTCCTCCCCCCTACCTTCCTTCCTTCCTTCCTTCTTTCCTCCCTCCTTCCTTCCTTCCTTCCATCCTTCCTTCCTTCCTTCCTTTCCTTACTTCCATCTGTTCTTCCTCCCTCCCTCCTTCTCTCCTCCCTCCCTTCTTTCCTTCCTCCATCCCCCTTTCTTCTTCCTTCCTTCCTTCTTTCTTCCCTTCCTCCCTCCCTCCTTCTCTCTTTCTTTCCTCCCCCCTACCTTCCTTCCTTCCTTCTTTCCTCCCTCCCTCCTTCCTTCCTTCCTTCCTTCCTTCCTTCCTTCCTTCCTTCCTTCCTTCCATCCTTCCTCCCCTCCTTTCTCCCTTCCTTTCAATGAGTGTCCTATAAAGGGTTAAAGCAAACATGTTAAGATGAGTGAAAGCAACTAAAACAAATTAACCCTTTCATGCCTAGTGGTCACTGCAGTGGACAACTATTCAAAATTCAAAAGCTGTTTTCTTCTGTATGAAATGATTTTGATGGCATAGTTACACTTCAGCCTCCACAGTGGACACTAGTGCATCATCCCATACATCACCACTAAACCTGCAGTCATGTTTTTGGTTGTAGGATCAGTTGATTTATGTTATCATAATGTCATAGTTTATCATTTGGTGAAAGAAAAAAATGAAGTTCAAATCTGTTTTTTTCATGCCTAAAGAGAAAATCCTGACTGAGGTTATCATCATAATTCATAATTCATGCATGAAAGGGTTAACCCTCCTGTCGTCCTCCCGGTCAAATTGACCCCGTCCGTTTTGACTGTTCCTTCTTTCCTCCATTCCTTCCTTCTCCCTTTCTTTCTTTCCTCCGCTCCCTCCTTTCCTTCCTTACCTCCTTCTCTCTTTCTTTCCTCCCTCTTTTCCTTCCTCCCTCCCTCTTTTCCTTCCTTACCTCCTTCTTTCCTCCCTCCTTCTTTCCTCCCTCCTTTCCTTCCTTACCTCCTTCTCTCCTTCTTTCCTCCCTCTTGTCCTTCCTTCCTCCCTCTTTTCCTTCCTTACCTCCTTCCCTCCTTCCTCCCTCCTTTCCTTCCTTCCTTCCTTCCTTCTTCCTCCCTCACTCCTTTCCTTCCTTCTTTCCTCCCTCCTTTCCTCCCTCCTTTCCTCCCTTCCTTCTTCCCTCCTCCCTTCCTTCCTTGACTCAAGAACAACAGGAGGGTTAAGGTGGACTGCTTTAATTTTATAACGTGATTATAGCGTGTCTCATAAATGGCAGGTAACCTCTCTCCAACTCTCCAAACACTTCATCATGTGCAGGTCTCCATTATGCAGCGGGGCTACAAGCAGCAGGGCTACAAGCAGCGGGGCTACAAGCAGCGGGGCTACAAGCAGCGGGGCTACAAGCAGCGGGGCTACAAGCAGCGGGGGCTACAAGCAGCGGGGCTACAAGCAGCGGGGCTACAAGCAGCGGGGCTACAAGCAGCGGGGCTACAAGCAGCAGGGCTACAAGCAGCGGCAGGTGAAAGCAGTGATGAATATACCAGTGGAAACAAAACCCAAAAAAGAAAAAACTTCAAGCCTTAAAATTATATTCATAAAGAAGTTTTGGTAATTCACAGTTTTCCTGCTGCTGCTGCTGCTCCTGGAAACTTTTGCTAATAAGGGAAGGAGGAGGAGGAAGAGGAGGAGGAAGAGGAGGAGGAGGAGGAGACGCCCAGCCAAAGAGGGACAACAGAGAAAGGATGAATATCTGAAACAAGGGATAAATGAAGAAAAAAAAAAAGACCACTTACATTCCTTCAACTGTGTCAATTCTAAAAAAAAACATAAAAACACACACAATCACACACACACACACACACACACACACACACACACACAGAAACGCACGCACACACACACACACACACACACACACACGAGGCATGCAATGATGAGGTCATGCACTAAAATGAAACTACAGTCCGTTAAATGTGCTCTGTGTGTGATTCAAACTACTTTTTTTAAACTGCGAATGGAAAAAAAAAAAAAAAAGAAAGCGTGGAGAAAAAAACCAACAATGTCGGCTTTGTGAGCTGGGTGTCAAACACATTAGCAGCTGCACGTTAGCATCAGCAGTTGTGAGGCTTAAGTTCAGCTGTAAATTTACTTATTTTTTTGCTTAGTGTATTATAGAGCCAGCTGTTTGTGACTAACACGAGAGAGGAATTATTACTCTTGGCATCCAGCGAGGAACTGCTGCTGCTGCTACGACTTTACAGTAGTTGAGTAAATGTGCATCAAATATCACAAGAAGAAGATAAATGGGATAAAAAAATGAATGAAATAATGACCCCAGCCTGACTCACTCTTACTCAGTCACCTGGAAGCTAAGATACAGGATTAGCAAAAAGAAGAGGAAGTAATGTGACAATGACTCATCACAGTCAGCGAGGCCACATGTTTAAGTCATATTGCTTTAACACATTTATCCTCCTCACACAAAAGATTTAAACATGAATTAAATTAAATGTACCTGTAAACAGAAATCAACACAGATAAGACATCCTGAATACTGTGTAAGTAGTACTATAAACTTTTCAATGCACCCTGTTGTAGTTTTAGTAGTTTTTAAATTAATACTTTATCTTACTTATTAATCTGCCACCATTTTTTAAATTGCATTTTAATGTTGCAAGCCTTTTTGTCCCTTCTACTCCCCCGTAGACGGCTCCTCTAGCTGTAGCGCTATGCTTTGAAGTGGCCTCCTGCAGTAAACCTACCGCGCTGATGGAAAGTAAGAGAGCTACTGGACTTTTGAACGGCTTGTTTAACTTTAAAACACTTCCAGACGCTTCAGTTGACAAGTCAAAAGTAAAATGCAACCTGTGTCAAACGGAGTTTAACTACCACCGGAGTACGTGGAGTTTGAGTTAGCACCTCCACGCTAAACACCCAGGTGCAGCCAAGCCAGCCTCAGCTCCACCAAAGGACCATTTTGGAGTGTGGGAGTCGCAGCAGAGCCGTGATTGATTCCCAGTTAAGACACTCTGGTAAGAAATGCTTTACATTATGGGCTTAAAACTGCCTTCAAATGGAAAATAACAGGATTTTAAACATGCAATTCAAAACGCCATTAATCGGGATTAACTATGGAAATTCTGCGATTAATCTCGATTAAAAAAATTAATCGTTTGACAGCCCTAATTTATAGTCATTAAATTCTCAGAAAGGTTTCACTGACGTCATTTTATACAAAGTTTATTATTAAACTGTAATAAATATTCTGCCTCCATGATGATGATCTTAGTCACTACTACTCGGAGTCCAGGACTTACTTGGTGGAGAGTTGTCCTTTAGCCCGGTTGTTGTCCACTCCGTTGTAGGTGACGGCCGCCAGCTTCCTGCTGCGGTAGTTTTCATAATGGACGTTGTTTGTCACGTCCTTCAGGTCCTGCATGTGAGTTCTGGGAACCGACAAACCAAGAATCTTAAATATTTAAAAACGCTCTCTGAGTAATGATCAGCTGCAAAACACTGTCAAACAATATTAATGATCGACTGGACTCCTCAGAAAGCATTTAAACCAGGGGTGTCAAACATGAGGCCCGTGGGCCAGATCCGGCCCGCCGAGGGGTCCGATCTGGCCCACTTTCCTTCCTGTGTTCTTTTCCTTCCTTTCTTTCTTCCATCTGTCTTTCCCCCCTTTCTTCCTTCTGTACTTCCTTCCATCTGTCCTTCTTCCCTTCCTTCCATCTGTCCTTCCTACCTTCCTTTTATCCTTCCTTCATTCCTTTCTTCCTTCTGTCCTTCCTCCCTTTCTTCCTTCTGTACTTCCTTCCATCTGTCCTTCCTCCCTTTCTTCCTTCTGTCCTTCCTCCCTTTCTTCCTTCTGTCCTTCCTCCCTTTCTTCCTTCTGTCCTTCCATCCATGTGTCCTTCCTCTCTTTCTTTCTTCCTTCTTTCCTTCCATCTGTCCTTCTGTACTTCCTTCCATCTGTCCTTCCTCCCTTTCTTCCTTCTGTCCTTCCTTCCATCTGTCCTTCCTCACTTTCTTCCTTCTGTCCTTCCTCACTTTCTTCCTTCTGTCCTTCCATCCATCCATGTGTCCTTCCTCTCTTTCTTCCTTCCTTCTTTCCTTCCATCTGTCTTTCCTACCTTTCTTCCCTCCTTCCTTTTGTCTGTCTTTCCTTCCTTCCCTTCTTATTCCCCTCCTTCCTTCCTTCCTTCTTTCCCTCCATCTTTTTAATGATCCGGCCCACATGAGATCAGATTGGTCTGTATGTGACCCTCGAATGAAAATGAGTTTGACACCTCTGATTTAAGCAGTTTTTAAAAAGCCCACGTTGAATCATCCTCGTTGTATTTTTAGTACCTGATGAGCATATCTCTGAGGATGGTGAAGTCGCAGTGGTCACTGTTCTCAACTAGGAAGAAGAAAAAAAAACAACAAGTTAGTCTTTGTACTTTTAATGTTAATAAATTATCAGAGTGAAAAAATGTGTAACCTTGTTTGTATAGTGGACACAAAACACTGGAAACATTTTAACTGTGATAAATAACGTGAATATAATGAATGTGCTGTCTCAGTTTTCAGGAATGCTGTCTGCGTGTGAGTGTCTTTATCAGTTTTACAGATTAATTTAGATTCATTTACTTCTTTGTGTTTCTTTAATTGCATTTCAACATTTAAGTTTTCTATGTGTTGATATTCAACCAGGTGGGGAGCTCCGGTCCTCTGAAATGAGGCCAACCAGGAAGTAACTTAGAGCTGCATTCTATCAAAAGGCCACCAGGGGGCGACCGTCTCTATACAAGTCAATGGAGAATTCACCAACTTCTCACTTGATTTCTAACCTCAGTAAACGTTTTCAAAATGTGTTTATGGTCTCAATCGCTAGTTTAAAGCCTTCTTCAATGCAGTATGATGTTCATTTGGGACATTTTGGCCTCCCTGATTTTATATGTGACGATAAAGCAGGGTATGCATTAGGGCGTGGCTACGTCCTGATTGACAGGTTGATTGACCAATGTCCTCCAGATCCAGCCCTCGTAACCATAGCAACCTCCCCGCTCCGCCCATGGCCCCGCCTCATGCCCATATAAGTAGAATCCGTGTTTTTATTTTTTCCCAGCATGCACCTGAAATTTTCAAGATGGCGCTGCCTAGATTAGAAACTATTGGCTTCCGAGCAGCAGTCCACAAACCAATGGGTGACGTCACGGATGTTACGTCCATTTCTTTTATACAGTCTATGTATTCAACTAATTAACATTCATACCTTCTGCAACCCCCCAGGGGTATTGTCTCCCTCGGACCCTCTTGCCGTTCACCTCGATGATGGTGTTGCTTCCTACTACAGCCAGCGGCAACTTGTCCTAAACAGAACAATCATATTTAGGATAATTAACAACAGCATGTGTATGAGTTTGGGTTTATATGATGTGTGGATCTGGCAGGTGACACACAGTACCTTGATCTTCTTCACCAGCCTGTTCTCCTCTTCGTCATCTGTCTCGGGGAACTCGTAGATCTTGATTTTGTGCTCTTGGATTTCCCGCATGATCTAGCAGCAAAAGAGGAGGAAACATTTAGCAACTTCGGGCAAATATGAAACAAGTACCATCATGTCCTAACAGTAAAGTACAGATGACAAGTATAATGTAATATATATATGTTCCGGTAGTTTCTGGTTTTTCATCATGTCCTACTGTTGAGCAACAAAAATGAATTGAGTAGGGCTGTCAGCGTTAACACGTTAATCGCGATTAGATTAATGCAATCCATAACGTGTTATTTTTTTAAAATCGCATTTTAATGTTGCAAGCCTTTTTGTCCCTTCTACTCCCCCGTAGACGGCTCCTCTAGCTGTAGCGCTATGCTTTGAAGTGGCCTCCTGCAGTAAACCTACCGCGCTGATGGAAAGTAAGAGAGCTACTGGACTTTTGAACGGCTTGTTTAACTTTAAAACACTTCCAGACGCTTCAGTTGACAAGTCAAAAGTAAAATGCAACCTGTGTCAAACGGAGTTTAACTACCACCGGAGTACGTGGAGTTTGAGTTAGCACCTCCACGCTAAACACCCAGGTGCAGCCAAGCCAGCCTCAGCTCCACCAAAGGACCATTTTGGAGTGTGGGAGTCGCAGCAGAGCCGTGATTGATTCCCAGTTAAGACACTCTGGTAAGAAATGCTTTACATTATGGGCTTAAAACTGCCTTCAAATGGAAAATAACAGGATTTTAAACATGCAATTCAAAACGCCATTAATCGCGATTAACTATGGAAATTCTGCAATTAATCTCGATTAAAAAAATTAATCGTTTGACAGCCCTAGAATTGAGTATTTTTAACCAAAAAAAAACATACAAAGTTATCTGGTGTAAATTCTTACTGTAAAGCTTTAGTATATATCTATCATGCCTTCAGCAGAGACAACTTTATAATATGATTTTATACGTGCTGCTGTCACATTTCTGTAGTCACATGCTCTCCATGTTCTGCTACTGAGGTTGAATTGGGAAATCTGTTGCGACACATTTATAATTTATTACTTCAGCACAACTTTAAATATGTGACACTAGATGCAACTCAATCTCTGCTGTACTTAAAATGTGCATCATGTTGCAGCTTTCAGTTTCCATCACACACTCAGTGCTACGAGAGCGACTTCATGTTGAATACTGAGTTCTTAAACCAGAGATCTCATCTCTGCTTTTAACCCTCCTGTCGTCCTCCCGGGTCAAATTAACCCCTTCTCTTTTGACTGTTCCTTCTTTCTTTCCTTCCTTCCTTTCTTCCTCTTTCTTTAATTTTTCCTTTGTTTTTCCCCTCCTTCCATACTTCTTTCTTCACTTTCTTCCATCCTTCCTTACTCCTTTTTCTTCTTCCCTCCCTACTCCTTTCTTTCTTTCCTTCATTCGTTCCTTCCTTCCTTCTTCCCTCCCTCCTTTCCTTCCTCCCTCCATTCCTTCCTTTTCTTCCTCCCTCCCTCCCTCCTTTCCTTCCTTCTCCCTTCCTCCCTCCTTTCCTTCCTTCCTCCTTTTCTTCCTCCCTCCCTACTCCTTTCCTTCCTTACTTCCTCCTTTTTTTCCTCTCTCCTTTCCTTCCTCCCTCTCCCCTCCTTTCATTCCTTCTCCCTTCCTCCCTCCTTTCCTTCCATCCTTCCTTCCTTCCTCCTTTTCTTCCTCCTTCCCTACTCCTTTCTCCTTTCCTTCCTTCCTTTCCTTACTAAATTGCAAAAAATAAATAAATAAATTGCAAAAAATTTAAAAAAGAAAAATAAAAGAAATAAAAAGCAAAAAAATGTCCAGGGTAAAAAAAACCAAAACTCATAGATGCAAAGTCTTATTTAATTCATTTTTTAAATTACTTGTCATTTCTTTGGCAATGATTTAATGATTTAAACCTTAAAACACAGTACAAGACGTATTAACCAAACAGCTGTAAAGCCAAAATCTTTACTCGGCTTTTGCTCGCTGATGCACAAAAAAAAAGCCTTTGAGCTACTTTTGCTGCCGTCGTAGCTGCTCGTCGTGCAGCTGTGGAAACCACTGACCTGCTTCTTGAACTGTTGGCATTCCTCTGGGGTGAGGGTGTCTGCTTTGGCGATCAGCGGGATGACATTCACTTTCTCATGCAACCGTTTCATGAACTCGATGTCCAAGGGCTTCAATCTGCAGATAAAAGATAAAAGATAAAAGATAAAGACTTTTTATACTTACTGAGAAACAGTGTCAAGTTTTATTGAATTACTCTGTTCCTGGTATTGATATCTTAACCCTCCTGCTGTGTTCAAGTCAAGGAAGGAAGGGAAGAAGGGAGGAAAGGAAAGGAAAGGAAATAAGGAAGGGAGGAAGGACGGACGGACGGACGGAGGAAAGAAGTAAGTAAGTAAGGAAGGAAGTTAAGAGGGAGGGAGGAAAGAAGGAAGGAAGAAAGGGGGATGGAGGAAGGAAAGAAGGAAGGGAGGAAAGAGAGGAAAGGAGGGAGGGAGGAAGGAAGGATGGAAGGAAAGGGAGTAAAGGAAAGGAGGAAGAAGGAAGGGAGTAAAGGAAAGAAGGCAGGGAGGAAGAAAGGAAGGAAGGAGAGTGAGAGGAAGGAACGACAAGGAAGAAAGGGGGATGGAGGAAGGACGGAAGGGAGGAAAGGAAAGGAAATAAGGAAGGGAGGAAGGATGGACGGACGGAGGAAAGAAGTAAGTAAGTAAGGAAGGAAGGAAGTTAGGAGGGAGGGAGGAAAGAAGGAAGGAAAGGGAGTAAAGGAAAGGAGGAAGGAGGAAGGGAGTAAAGGACAGAAGGCAGGGAGGGAAGGAAGGAAGGAAGGAAGGAGGGATGGAAGGAATGAGGGAAGGAAGGGAGGAAGAAGGAAGGAAAGGAGGGAGGAAAGGGAGTAAAGGAAAGGAGGAAGAAGGAAGGGAGTAAAGGAAAGAAGGCAGGGAGGAAGGAAGGAAGGAGAGTGAGAGGAAGGAACAACAGAAGGAAGAAAGGGGGATGGAGGAAGGAAGGAAGGAAGGGAGGAAAGGAAATAAGGAAGGGAGGAAGGACGGACGGACGGAGGAAAGAAGTAAGTAAGTAAGGAAGGAAGTTAGGAGAGAGATAAATAACATAAACTGAACAGCTAATTTAATGTCTTAACTCCTACAACTCCAGACTTTTAAAGACATTTTTTAGACTTTGAATATCAAAAACTACATTTAACCCTCCTGTTGTCTTCGAGTCAAGGAAGAAAGGAAGGAAGGAAGAAGGAAAGGAGGGAGGAAGAAGGAAGGAAAGGAGTAATTTTTAATTAATGAGTCATCGCTCCTCCTCCTCCTAACACTGTAGGCTCGGTGCTCAATATCCAGATTGTCTCTCAGTGATGGAGCTCATTGTGCTGCCGAGTGTGAGAGAGAGCAGTCAGCTGGTGTGTGTGTGTGTGTGTGTGTGTGTGTGTGTGTGTGTGTGTGTTCTTGTCTGAGAACATACGCTGCCCATCCTCAAGGCTAACGGACTCCTTGTCTGGGTACAGAGGACAAGCTTGTACAAACACAATGTCCCAGAAAAGGGGGCGAAGGACATACAGGAGAAGATTAATGAGGACGGAGAGGACGATGGAGGAGGAGGGGAGGGGGGGGGGGGGGGGAGGAGGAGGAGGAGGACAGAGACTTCTTCTTCTTCTTCTGCTTGTTTACAGTATGTCACGGTCAACAGCTTTAAGGGCATGTGAGCACGCTGTGTGCATCAGCCCTACACTACAGACAGAAACAACACTATCCTGACCTACAATAGAAAAGTCTTCCATTGGCTCCGATAGACTCCAATATATTCTTAAAAGGTCAAGATCGTTGGTGAGGGGAAGGCTTTTCAGATTTTGTTAAAGATATTCAAAGTAGTGCTGAGCGGTATGACCAAAAATGTATGTCATGGTATTTTTCAAAATAAAAGCGGTTTCACGGTATATGATGGTATTTTTTTTTTCATGCATAATCAGCTGATCACAACATCTTCTACTGGTTGAGAGAGGAACTACTACTCTACTGCAGTAGGGTTAGGGTTAGGAGGGTTAGGATGGACTATTTTACTGTCATGATGAGTGAATATTAGTAATATCAGAGCTGCCAACATTCCTGTTTCTCCCGTTTTTCCTCCAGTATTTTAGACTAATCTCTCTCGGCTCTCCCATTTTGTCTTTTCTCCCGGGAGTGTCCCTTAATTTACAGCCCCAACTTTGTTCGTTCATGATAATAAGACGAAGAAGAAGAGCACAATAACAAAGGTTTTATTTTGAAAAGCTTAGACAGGAAGTCGCCGCAGCTCCGTTAGTTTGACAGAAGCTGAAACGCACAGCGAAATGTTTTTAACTGTAAATAAAAGTGTTAAAAGTTTCCAGCCTGCGTCAGACGATGCTGAGTTTACTGACTGATTATTAAAAACCAGGAAGTGATGCGTGAACTATCGTCATGGTAACTCGCTCATTTGTTGAGCAGCAAGAAACGCAACACTGAAAAGGGTCCCGCGGCGCAGCGTTCCTAACGTTGTGTGATGAAATACACCGGTATGGCGGTTCATTAAAAATTCATATCATAACGGAAATATACACCGGTATTCGGTGTGAACCGGTTTAACGCCCAGCACTAATTCAAAGCTCGAAAACTTGAAGTGAATGTGTGTAAAAATGCTCCCTGAAAGCTCCTCGGGGTTTATTTAAACTTTCCCGACAAGCTCGATGCACATGCCCATAATCGGTCTTTCTTATTAAGGTTGTTCACTTTGTCCGCTCTTAAAATCCAGATCTGATTCAGGCTTGAACAGGAAGTAAAATCCTTCATCTTCAGTTTGCATGTGAAACTTACTAATTAGAAGAGAGTGGGCTCATCAGGAAGAGGGGGGGTCTTAAGCCCAATTTCCACCGGGTCCGTCACCGGAGCTGATCGGTACCACTATAATCAATGAGAGTGTTTCCACCGGGAACGTCTCAGCAGCGGCTCTCTGCAACCTTTCTATTTTTGACGGAGCTGTTTCCAACTCATGACAAGCTCAACAGAGCAGATTGCACCAGACAGGAAGTCAGACACTGAATCGGCATAATAATAAAACTTTCCGTTTTTCAAAATAAAACAACCCGTGCAGCCTCCCGATCGTATTTCAGCAACAAACAGGAATAAACCAGATAAAGACTCCATCTAGCTACGTAGCTACTGACACATGACATCAGCACAAACATCTAAGAAAATTACCAAATCAACCAAAATTGAGCAAGTTAATAAAATCTGTCCATTTAGTTGTGCTGCAACTACTGTAATTACTGTAGACTAGCTACTACAGTAATTACAGTAGACTAGCTACTACAGTAATTACAGTAGACTAGCTACTACAGTAATTACGGTAGACTAGCTACTACAGTAATTACGGTAGACTAGCTACTACAGTAATTATGGTAGACTAGCTACCACAGTAATTACAGTAGACTAGCTACTACAGTAATGACGGTAGACCAGCTACTACAGTAATTACGGTAGACTAGCTACTACAGTAATTACAGTAGACTAGCTACTACAGTAATTACAGTAGACTAGCTACTACAGTAATTACAGTAGACTAGCTACTACAGTAATTACGGTAGACTAGCTACTACAGTAATTACGGTAGACTAGCTACTACAGTAATTATGGTAGACTAGCTACCACAGTAATTACAGTAGACTAGCTACTACAGTAATGACGGTAGACCAGCTACTACAGTAATTACGGTAGACTAGCTACTACAGTAATTACAGTAGTCTAGCTACTACAGTAATTACGGTAGACTAGCTACTACAGTAATTACGGTAGACTAGCTACTACAGTAATTACAGTAGTCTAGCTACTACAGTAATTACGGTAGACTAGCTACTACAGTAATTACGGTAGACTAGCTACTACAGTAATTACGGTAGACTAGCTACTACAGTAATTACGGTAGACTAAAGGCACTCGTTCAGATTTGATTGGACTGCCGTAATTACTGTATTAACAGTGCAACTTCATTTTAAAAGGCAGCTTTCTCTCCCAGAGCTCCGCTGCTGTAACGCTCTCGGTGTGAGTTGAGGTTGGGCAGAGGACGGAGCTAAACCGTAGCACAGCCGTTCCGCGCCGCTGACGGACCCGGTGGAAATCCCCAGTTATAGAGACAGGAGCTAAAACAGCCTGTTTTAGAGAGAGGCTGAACTGAGGGGCTGCATAAAGAGTCAGTATAAGATAAATAAGGAGTTTGTTTTAAATATAAATCATGCAAAGTTATTCCAGTAAAACCTCAGAATAAAAATATGGAAACCTGGAAATGTGCACAATATAATATATCTCCTTTAAATCCTAAAACTGCTGCATTTAAATAAGTTATTCACCAAATACCAGCGACAGGAAATAGCTGCTTGAAGCCTCTTTTCTCAAATTCACAACTCCCACACGTTTTTTTGCTCTTTGACTGAATTCCAAGGAAACACAAAAAAAAAGAAGAAGGAGGAGCAGAAGAAGAAGAAGAAGAAGAAGAAGAAGAAGAAGAAGAAGTAGAAGAAGACAGGGATACATTTAGAGAGAAAAGCAGATGAGCACATCAGATCTGAGCTGCAGAAGAAACTTGGTGGCCCATTAAAATTCCTCACTAGTCATCTCTTTTTTTAAACATTTGGCAATCTGTATCACCTGCCGGGCGTTTAGCCAGCAAACCCCCCCTCCCCTTCCCACCCCCCACCCTCCTCCCTACTTCCACATACTCCCTTTTCTCCTATTACAAGACTAGACTCACTCTCACATGATCATTTACAGCAGTGGAGGAGGAAGGGAGTAGCTGTAGGAGTAAAACAACACACATTTACCACACACACACACACACACACACACACACACACACACACACACACACACACTCAGGAGCTGCCCAGCATGACCACAGCTGGCTGGAGCGGGGGGGGGGTAGGGGCTGTATTTGACAAATTCAAGGATCCCTCCCAGTCACAAACCTAACCCTCTGACCCTTTGAGGTTTTTTTTGACCCCTCATTTCCCTTCTCGCACTATTTTTTCTAACTCACTTCCTCTTCACTGTTTTCACTCTTCCAACCTTTTTCCTTTCTTGAGATGTTCAGTCCTCACTTCTTCCACCCTCTTTCTCTTTCTGTATCGATAAAAGGCGGTGACATTTAACCTTCCTGTCGTGCTCCCGGGTCAAATTGACCCGTCTGTTTTGACTGTTCCTTCTTTCCTTCCTTCCTTTCTTCCATCTGTGCTTCCTCTCTCCTTCTCTCTTTCTTTCCTTCTTCTCTTTCTTCCCTTCCTCCATCTCCCTTTCTTCCTTCTTTTGTCCTTCCTCCCCCCTACCTTCTTTCCTCTGTCCTTCTTTCCTCCCTCCCTCCTACCTTCCTTCCTTACTTACTTCTTTTCCTCCAGCTTATTTCCTTTCCTCCCGTCCTCTATCCCCCTTTCTTCCTTCTGTCGTTCCTTCCTTTCTCTCTCCTTCCTTCCTTCCTTCCTTCCTCCCTGCCTTCTTTCCTTTACTCCCTTCATCCCTTGACTCGAACACAACAGGAGGGTTAAAGAGCTTAATTCCTTCCCTTAGCTGAGAGAGAGCGTATTTTAGAGACTCACCCGTGTCCCGAGGGGGCTATGAAGTACAGGCAGCAGTGGATTCGGCTGTCGGGCATCTGTCGTCTGTTCACCCGCGATTCTGAGTTCAGGTAGTCTTCGAACTTGCTGTCTATGTGGTCGATGATCGGCTGCCAGCTGCACATCACAAAAAACACAAAATCTCTCATTAGAAAGATAAAGATCGCTGAATTAGGGGATGGGCAATTAATCGAAAAATAACCGAAACCGACATTTAGAGACTCTAATCGGCTTAATCTGGCTCATGTCAATTAATCGTGGTGTTCACTGTTGCCATGACAACAAAGGTTGCATGTCTTTAAAGGAATATGAAAACTTGTCTCCAGGGATGATTTTAACTCAAACCAAGTAAACTAGACATTAACCACAGCTTCCTTCCACTTTTCCTTTCTTCCTTCCTGCTTCCTTCTCTCTTTCGTTCCTTCCTTTTGTCCTCCCTTCCTCCTTCCCTTCCTTCTTCCTCCCTCCTCCTTTCCTTTCTCCCTCCCTCCGTCCTACCTTCCTTCTTCCTCCCTTCCTCCCTCCGTTCTACCTTCCTTCCTTCTCTCTTTCGTTCCTTCCTTCTGTCCTCCCTTCCTCTTTTCTTCTTAAAAGTTCCATTAATCGGGGAGGGAAGAAGGAAGGAGGGAAGCAAGGAAGGAAGGGAAAGAATGAAGGAATGAAGGGAGGAGAGAGGGAGGAAACAAGAAGGACGGAGGGAGGGAGGGAGAAAGGAAAAGAGGAAGGGAAGGAAGGAAGGAAGGAAGGAAGGAAGAAGGAAGGAAGGAAAGGAGGGAGGGAGGGAGGAAGGAAGGAAGAAAGAAAGGGGAAGAAGGAAGGAAAGGAGGGAGAAGGAAGGAAGGGAGTAAAGAAGGAAGGAAGGAAGGGAGGAAGAAGGATGGAAAGGAGGAAGGAACAAAGGTAGGAGGGAGGGAGGAAACAAGAAAGGAGGGAGAGAGGAAGGGAGAAATTAATTTAGATTTTTGCCATAATCGCTCTACGCGTGGAAGTCTTTTAATAATCTGAGTGAAGCAATATTATCTATTCTGAGATGAAGAGGGAGGAATACTTACCAGTTGCTGTTGTCGACGGCATCTCCGAACCCTGGGGTGTCAACTATTGTGAGCAGCAGCTGGACGCCGCCTTCCTTTATTAAAACTTTGGATTGCTCCACCTGACACACGGGAGAGAAGAAGAACGAAGGGAAGATTAAAGTTTCAGTTCTTTCTCTGCTGCAAACTGAGCCTCTTGAGACTAGGGTTGCAAAATTCCGGGAATTTTCAAACTTGGAAACTTTCCATGGGAATTAACGGGAATAAACCGGGAATTTACTAAACTGAAGGTATGTTCTTATTAGGGAACTTAAATATAGTTGTGTAAAATAATATTTTAGCATAATTCTGACTAAAACAACCAGATATCATGCAGTACAGTTGAATATCTATGCTATCTGAGACCACGCCCCCTACATGTACTGTGCATACTGAGGCCACGCCCCCTACATGTACTGTGCATACTGAGGCCACGCCCCCTACATGTACTGTGCATACTGAGACCACGCCCCCTACATGTACTGTGCATACTGAGACCACGCCCCCTACATGTACTGTGCATACTGAGGCCACGCCCCCTACATGTACTGTGCATACTGAGACCACGCCCCCTACATGTACTGTCATTATCGCAGTGAAGCTAACAGCATCACAGCGTCATTATATCTCAGATAGAAAAACATTAGGCAGCCGGCAGCATGTAGCAACAAGCCGTCTGACACTCTGCCATTACTTAACTATGCTGAGAAACCTCACAGACATCTGGAGATAGCGATGCTGTCAGTCAAGAAGAGGCAGACAGATAAAGTAAAGCACTCGAGGCTCTTCAGATTCAGGAGGACGGTATGTAATTAGGGGAAGATGAAGATAAGGGGCGTTTATAGAGGCAGGGAGAGCTAGCTGACAGCTGACTCCCTTCCTCTTTTCCTTTCTCCCTCCGTCCTACCTTCCTTCTTCCTCCCTTCCTCCCTCCTTCTTTCCTTCCCTCTTTTCCTTTCTCCCTTCGTCCTACCTTCCTTCTTCCTCCCTTCCTCCCTCCTTCTTTCCTTCCCTCCTTTCTTTCCTCCCTCCGTCCTACCTTCCTTCTTCCTCCCTTCTTCCCTCCTTCTTTCCTTCCCTCCTTTCTTTCCTCCCTCCATCCTACCTTCCTTCTTCCTCCGTCTTTCCTTCCTTCATTTTAACCCAAACCATGATCTTTACATAGTTCTAATCAAGTAAACTAGACATTAACCACAGCTTCCTTCCGCTTTTCCTTTCTTCCTTCCTCCTTCCTTCTCTCTTTCGTTCCTTCCTCCTTTCTTTCCTCCCTCCTTCCCTCCCTCTGTCCTTCTTTCCTTCCTTCCTCCCGTCCTTCTCTCTTTCGTTCCTTCCTTCTGTCCTCCCTTCCTCCCTCCTTCTTTCCTTCCCTCCTTTCTTTCCTCCCTCCTTCCCTCCCTTCCTCCCTCCCTCCTCCTTTCCTCTGTCCTTCTTTCCTTCCTTCCTCCCGTCCTTCTCTCTTTCGTTCCTTCCTTCTGTCCTCCCTTCCTCCCTCCTTCTTTCCTTCCCTCCTTTCTTTCCTCCCTCCTTCCCTCCCTTCCTCCCTCCCTCCTCCTTTCCTCTGTCCTTCTTTCCTTCCTTCCTCCCGTCCTTCTCTCTTTCGTTCCTTCCTTCTGTCCTCCCTTCCTCCCTCCTTCTTTCCTTCCCTCCTTTCTTTCCTCCCTCCTTCCCTCCCTTCCTCCCTCCCTCCTCCTTTCCTCTGTCCTTCTTTCCTTCCTTCCTCCCGTCCTTCTCTCTTTCGTTCCTTCCTTCTGTCCTCCCTTCCTCCCTCCCTCCCTCCCTCCCTACTTCTCAAAAACCTCAAAACCTCAAAAAAAAAAAAGAGCTCACAGACATCTGGAGATAGCAATGCTGTCAGTCAAGAGGCAGACAGATAAAGTAAAGCACTCGAGGCTCTTCAGATTCAGGAGGACGGGATGTAATTAGGGGAAGATGAAGATAAGGGGCGTTTATGGAGGCAGGGAGAGCTAGCTGACAGCGAGTCGGACTGGAGATATTTACCACCGCGTATCTTCCAGAGTCAATCAAATCCCATCATAGTGGAAATTATTCCTTCAAATTAAATCAGCCGTTTAGAGAGTTTATAACAATTTGATAAAAATCTTAAAAATAACAATGAATCATCTTTTCATCTTATCTAAAAAAAGGACTTTCCCACACTAAACTCCCACCATGTTCATCCTGATATGATTTTTAAATGGATTTGATGAGAAATAAAAAAAATGGGGGTAAATACTTATGTTCTTTTTTTTTTTTTTTTTACATCTGGCTTCAAGTATGGTGAAGTGAGAAAGACATTATAACCTATAATAAACCTGGTTCTCTTTCATTGTAACACTTTAAATCACAATATAAGGGTCAATGATGGCAACCCAGTGTCCATTGGTGTAACCAGTATTTTCTCATAAGAATCTGTTTATATACACAGGAAAATAAATGTGAACTGAAAGCAACACATTTACAAAAAGTGGTTGTTTTAAGTCTAATTCCTGCTCAATACTGACACAATGCTTTGAAGTGGCCTCCTGCAGTAAACCTACCGCGCTGATGGAAAGTAAGAGAGCTACTGGACTTTTGAACGGCTTGTTTAACTTTAAAACACTTCCAGACGCTTCAGTTGACAAGTCAAAAGTAAAATGCAACCTGTGTCAAACGGAGTTTAACTACCACCGGAGTACGTGGAGTTTGAGTTAGCACCTCCACGCTAAACACCCAGGTGCAGCCAAGCCAGCCTCAGCTCCACCAAAGGACCATTTTGGAGTGTGGGAGTCGCAGCAGAGCCGTGATTGATTCCCAGTTAAGACACTCTGGTAAGAAATGCTTTACATTATGGGCTTAAAACTGCCTTCAAATGGAAAATAACAGGATTTTAAACATGCAATTCAAAACGCGATTAATCGTGATTAACTATGGAAATTCTGCGATTAATCTTGATTAAAAAATTAATCGTTTGACAGTCCTAGTAGAAATACTCCAATAAATGTTTCTTTTCTTTTGATGTTTTAAAATCATTCTTTTGCGGTTACACCGTTTGACATTTTCAGGAGCATTCAGTCTTTTAGTTTAAATGGTGCAAATATCATTTCAAATAATACAAAATGTTCATGTTAACAAACCTGATGCTGTTTTTCAGACAAGACCATTTTTTTAAAGATACTTTTTGAAATGTTGATTCATAAATGTGCTGATGATGTTTGTTAGGACTCAGACTTCATGCTGACAGAGTTAAACATCACTGTACTTATCTTAAAAGACTACTTGGGAGCTACATAAAAACCAAACTGACAATTAAGTGGGGATATATGTCAGTGGCTCAGACGTGCTGTGAGACTGTACAGACTCTGTTAGCTGTTAGCTGTGCGGCCACATTATGGTCACATTTCAAAATAAAAGCCCAAAGCGATGGTTTGAAGGTTTGAAGGTTTGAACGTCTGCCAGCTGTGAGTAGAGTAAAAGTCTTCACCAGCCAGCAGCACGTCACTGTTCTTCATGTAACTCAAGTTACTCAGTCTACAGCAGGGGTGTCAAACATGAGGCCCGTGGGCCAGATCCGGCCCGCCGAGGGGTCTGATCCGGCCCACTTTCCTTATTCCTCCCTCCCTTCCTTTCTGTCTTCTTTTTCTTCCTTCCTTCCTTCCATCCTTCCTTTCTGTCTTCTTTTTCTTCCTTCCTTCCTTCCTTCCTTCCTTTCTGTCTTCTTTTCCTTCCTTCCTTCTTGTCTTCTTTTTCTTCCTTCCTGTCTTATTTTCCTTCCTTCCTTCTTGTCTTCTTTCCTTCCTTCCTATCTTATTTTCCTTCCTTCCTTCCTTCCTTCCTTGCTGTCTTCTTTTTCTTCCTTCCTATCTTATTTTCCTTCCTTCCTTCTTGTCTTCTTTCCTTCCTTCCTATCTTATTTTCCTTCCTTCCTTCCTTCCTTCCTTGCTGTCTTCTTTTTCTTCCTTCTTTCCTTCCTTCCTTCCTGTCTTCTTTTTCTTCCTTCTTTCCTTCCTTCCTTCTTGTCTTCTTTTTCTTCCTTCCTATCTTATTTTCTTTCCTTCCTTCCTTCCTTCCTTCCTTCCTTCCTGTCTTATTTTCCTTCCTTCCTTCCTTCCTTCCTTCATTCCTGCCTTCCTTCCCTCCATCTCTTTAATGATCCGGCCCACATGAGATTAAATTGGACATTATGTGGCCCTTGAATGAAAATGAGTTTGACTCCTCTGGTCTAGATTGTTCAGTATCTAAAAAATAAAAAGACTAGCTCCAACCTCAGCAACATATGTGTGTGTGTGTGTGTGTGTGTGTGTGTGTGTGTGTGTGTGTGTGTGTGTGTGATTTTTAACCCCGTGTGCGACGTCTCAGCTGTGCGATAACTGGAGATAACATGAACTTACCTGTACAGTCTTTTTGATTCGATGTGAAGGTCCAGGATACTCTGCTGAATACAGGTCCGTTAGGAACAGAGAGTTGATCAATGTGGATTTGCCCAAACCCGACTCACCTAGGAAAGAAAAAAAAAAGAGAGAGAGAGAGGATAAATCAATATTTCCGAACCACTTGAGACTTGTACGGTTAGACAGTTGGTTAGTCTGTAAAGTATTGTGTTACGAGGAAGGAAGGATGGAGGAAAGAAGTAAGTAAGGAAGGAAGGTAGGAGGGAGGGAGGAAAGAAGGAAAGAAGAAAGGGGGATGGAGGAAGGAAAGAAGGAAGGGAGGAAGGTAGGACGAAGGAAAGAAGTAAGGAAGGAAGGAAGGTAGGAGGGAGCGAGGAAAGAAGGAAAGAAGAAAGGGGGGTGGTGGGTTGGAGGAAGGAAAGAAGGAAGGGAGGAAGGTAGGAGGGAGGGAGGAAAGAAAGAAAGAAGAAAGGGGGATGGAGGAAGGAAAGAAGGAAGGGAGGAAAGAGAGAAGAAGGAAAGAAAGAGAGAAGGAGAGAGGAAAGACAGATGTATGGAAGGATGGAAGGAAGGAAGGAAGGAAGGAAGGAAGGAAGGAAGGTAGGAGGGAGGGAGGGAGGGAGGAAAGAAGGAAAGAAGAAAGGGGGATGGAGGAAGGAAAGACGGAAGGGAGGAAAGAGAGAAGAAGGAAAGAAAGAGAGAAGGAGAGAGGAAGGAAGGTAGGAGGGAGGGAGGAAAGAAGGAAAGAAGAAAGGGGGGATGGAGGAAGGAAAGAAGGGAGGGAGGAAAGAGAGAAGAAGGAAAGAAAGAGAGGAGGAGAGAGGAAGGACAGATGTATGGAAGGATGGAAGGAAGGAAGGAAGTAAGGAAGGAAGGAAGGTAGGAGGGAGGGAGGAAAGAAGGAAAGAAGAAAGAGGGATGGAGGAAGGAAAGAAGGAAGGGAGGAAGGAAGGACGGAGGAAAAAGTAAGGAAGAAGGAAGGTAGGAGGGAGGGAGGAAAGAAGGAAAGAAGAAAGGGGGAAGGAAGGAAGGAAGGAAGGAAGGAAGGAAGGAAGGAACAGTCAAAACAGACGGGTTAAGAATAAAATACTGGAAATGTAGGTTACAAAATGTGTGTGTATGCCAAACCCCCTGTAACACACACACACAGACACAGACACACACACACAGACACACAGACACACACACACACACACACACACCACACACACACACACACACACACACACACACACCGAGGACAATCAAAGGTCACAGATCTGTCCAGAGAAGACTTTGACATTTGCTCAAGACATTAAACAATTTGAGTTAACAGTAAAAAGCCATAAAAGAACCAACGTGCAGACAACAATGGCTCCGTCCGTGTTATGTCGCGCTGAATGGCTGTGTGGTCTCGGGTCGGGGGGAGGTGGGGGTGGGGGGGGAGCGGGGTGGGGGGGTGGGGGGGCTTGGCTGGTCATTGTGTGCCCAGTTTCTAAGCTCCCGATGAAAAGGATCATTAGTGGAAATCACCGCTGGCACTGCCCCGCCTTGGCTGACGGCCACAAGTCAATATTTAACGAGCCGCTATTTACACCAGAGCAGTCAAAGGGGGGGGGGGCAGGGGAGGGGGGGGGGGGGCAGGGGGGGCAGGGTGGGGGGGGCAGGTCGTACTGTATTGCATTTGATTTTAACCCTCGTGTCGTCCTCTCGGGTCAAATTGACCCCATCTTATTCTTCTTTCCTCCCTTCCTTCCTTCCGTCTGTACTTCCTCCATCCCCCCTTTCTTCCCTCCTTTCCTTCCTTCTTTCCTCCCTTTTTTCCTTCCTTCCCTCCTTTCCTTATTCCTTCCTCCCTTCATTCTTTCCCTCTGTCCCTCCTTCTCTCTCTTTCCTCTGTCCTTTCTTCCTTCCTTCCATCTTTCCTTCATCTTCTTTTCCTTCTTGCTTTCTTCCTTTCTTGTCTTCTTTTCCTTTCTTCCTTTCCTTCCTAATCCCTTTTCCTTTCTTCCTTCCTTCCTTTTGTCTTTCCTTCCCTCCTTCCTAATCCCTTTTCCTTCCTTCCTTCCTAATCCCTTTTCCTTACTTCCTTCCTTCCTTTTGTCTTTCCTTCCCTCCTTCCTAATCCCTTTTCCTTTCTTCCTTCCTTGCTTTCTTCCTTTCTTGTCTTCTTTTCCTTTCTTCCTTCCTTCCTCCCTTCCGTGCCGATGAGAAAGGAACAACGTGTGAACTGAACAGGTTGCTGGCTGCTCACGTGTTACATGAGGCATGAACAGACGTGCCAGTCGCTGGTGGTAATACCAGTCCCATCTCCTTCCTTTCCTTCCTTCCTTCCTTCCTTCCTTCCTTCCCTTTTCCCTTCTATCTTTCATCCTCCTTTCCTCTTTCACGCCACACTGATGACGCACAGCGCGGAGGACATGTTGCGGAGCTCACAGCTACGACGGAGCCAAGAAAAGCTGAATATTGTGTGTCCGAGTGAAAAGAGAGTGATACCATTAAAAACAATGGTGAGCATTTAACTGTGAAAAAAGCCCAGAGGACCCCCCCCCCACCCGCCTTTCCCCTCCTTCTACTTTCCCTGTTGCTTGATACAATGCCATTTTCTCTTTTCTGCAATCATTCCCAAAAATGAAACATTCACAGGGTTTAGCCGACTGCTTGATCACCACCCAGCGACTTTTATTGCATTTGATTTTAACCCTTGTGTCGTCCTCTCGGGTCAAATTGACCCCGTCTTATTCTTCTTTCCTCCCTTCCTTCCGTCTGTACTTTCTCCATCCCCCTTTCTTCCCTCCTTCCCTTATTCCTTCCTCCCTTCATTCTTTCCTCTCTCCCTCCTTCTCTTTCTTTCCTCTGTCCTTCTTTCCTCCCTTCTTCCTTCCCTCCTTCCTTCCTCCCTTCCTCCGTCCTTTCCTTCTTTCTTACTTTCTCCCTCCTTTCCTCCCTTCTTCCTTCCCTCCTTCCTTCCTCCCTCCTTCCTTCCTTCCTCCCTCCTTTCCTTCCGTCCTTCCTTCCCCCCCTTCCCTCCTCCCTCCTCCAAAGGACCCCCCCACCCACCCACCACCTCCACCACCCGCCGCCTTTCCCCTCCTTCTACTTTCCCTGTTGCTTGATACAATGCCATTTTCTCTTTTCTGCAATCATTCCCAAAAGGGAAGAAGGAAGGAATGAAGGTAGGGGGGAGGAAAGAAAGAGAGGTCTTCTTTTCCTTCCTTCCTCCCTTCCTTCCTTCTTGTCTTCTTTTTCTTCCTTCTTGTCTTCCTTCCTATCTTATTTTCCTTCCTTCCTTCCTTCCTTTCTGTCTTCTTTTTCTTCCTCCTTTCCTTCCTTCCTGTCTTATTTTCCTTCCTTCCTTCCTTCCTTCCTGTCTTCTTTTTCTTCCTTCCTTCATTCCTTCCTTCCTTTTTGTCTTCTTTTTCTTCCTTCCTTCCTTCCTTTCTGTCTTCTTTTTCTTCCTTTCTTCCTTCCTTCCTTCCTTCCTTCCTTCCTTCCTTTCTTATTTTCCTTCCTTCCTTCCTTTCTGTCTTCTTTTTCTG
>JAJDFG010000826.1:0-73123 GCA_021039105.1 Scomber colias
CCTGTTCAGTGGTTGAAAAAGAAGTATTTTGCATTTCATTCATTAAAGTATTTTTTAAATCATATTTGTATTAAGGTAAAAATGTTATGTAGTTGAATTGTATGTGGAAAATGTCATTATTATATTTGCACCATTTTCTTAAAAGATCCTTGTTATTGTTGCTTTCTAGTAACGAGTAACCGTGACCTCTCTCTCCTTCTCTCCTTTTAAATATTTAGTAATAACTGTGGAGAATGGTTAGAGCGTCAAGCTAAGGCTTCACACACGGAAAAGACTTTTAGTGAGCGTACAAAATACACCAAGACATCACATAACTAAAGTTTAATAGGCAACACTTCACCAAAAATCAACAATATTTACAAATTAATTCATTAAATTACTATCCCACTGTTTGCATTGATCCACTCTTTATGCTTTGCTCTTAAGAAAACTTTATATTGATTTTTTTTCTCCATTTTTTATTTTTTTTCATTTTTTTTCCACAGTCAGTTGTTTAGGTTGAAAGAAGGCAGGAAAAAAGAGAAATAGAAAGGAGGGAAGAAAAAAGAAGATAATTGTAGTTTTTTATTTTGTAGTATTGCACAGGAGCTTTATCAGGAGTTTTCTATTTCTATGTTTTATGCTTTTACAAAGTGGCAACCTCCAGGACTGAAAAATGAAGCCAAGGTGGAGGTATGAAAAACTGCAGTTCCTCAAATGGCCACTTGAGGCTGGCTCCAAAAGCCCATCCCTCCCTATAGACCCCCCATGTTAAAATGCCCCTCTTTACAAACACAAATAAACACGTTTACAGCCCCAGTAAAAGAAACAGTTTTGGTCTCTAGAGCAAACTTCCCCCGTTCATGGCAAGAACTGTGCAGAAGGTGAATTTTTACTCACCCGTTTAAATTTTTATTAAGGTTTAAAGTAATGCATAATTAAAGGTGTGGCCCCTTTGAATGACAGGTGAGTGCTGTCACAAGCAAATCTCTACCAAAGTGAAAATGTTGGTTAGGTAACATAAACCCAGATTCACAGAGTACAGACGCAGTCAAGTTCATGAAAGTTTTTGGTCACCTCACAAAGTCTTCGTCAGCATTTGTACTAAAAGTCTCTCTAGAAGTCCGTTTTTTCCAGTATGTTCATTTTGTTTTAATGGTTTTTAAGCTTGTTTTTCACTAGTGATAATTAGTTTTAGCATTATCACAGTTAACTATAGACTGTAAATGCACCGTGCTAACCGATATAGCAGCTAGCGTTAGGGTCAGCTGAGCTCTACTCTCTCGTCCAAATATGGTCACTTCTGGCTCCAAAAATCAAAGATGGTGACGGTCAAAGTGCAAACTCAAGGCTTCAAACGGTGACTACATCCAATTTTTTTCCTTACATGTTTGTACTTCTGTTTTTCATGTTTCATGTTTTGAGGTTAATCTTTCATCTCTTGTATACTTATAATTTAGACTCTATGATGTGTTGTATTCAGGGTATCTGCACATTTTTGAGACCAAATTTAATAACTTTTAAGACCTTTTTGATACCTTTTTAAGGAAAAAAAAATACCATTGCTGAGACAATAATGCAAAACCAGGATTTTACTGTTGTAGTGGGTTGAAATGGAGCTCATGAAGTAATTTATATAGGACTGCAACTAATGATTAGTTTCATCATAGTTCCAACTTCTGATTATTTTTTACATTAAATAATAAATTGATTGGTTGGTTTTTGTAAAATAACCAAAAAATAACGATAAAAATGATAAATCACTATAATTACGCTTAAATATCAAACTTAATGCCTCAACTCCTACAATTCCAGACATTTTTAGACCTTTAATATCAAAACAAAATTTAAGACATCTTAAGACTATCTAAGGATCTGCGGAGACTCTGACTGTATTGCAATTTTTAATATCACGCTCACGTTTGACTTCCACAAAGAAATAAAGGTGAAAGAGAGAAAAACAAAACAAAACAAAACAAAACAAAACAAAAAAAAACCCCAACTCTGATCTTTTTGATTATTTGACCTTTAAAAGGGATGCTACCTGGAACATGAAGACCCTCGCAGTGTCGTGGACTCTCTCCATCCAGTGGCTGCAGCTGGCGAACGACTGCTCGCTGGTCAGGTCAAAAACCAGGCAGAGCAGTGACGGCTGGCCCCACTACAGACAGTACAGGTAATGAAAGTGAAGGCAGGAACAGCAGAGGAGGAGGGAGGAGGGAAGATGAGGACAGAAAAAGTTGTTCACATTAGATCAGTCGAGTTCAGCCTGTTTCTGTCACACACGGTGATAAATAATAGTTCAATACCCCCCCCTCCCTCCCTCTATCCCACCCTCCTGTGTTTGTACTGCATGTCAAAATGTGCGGGGACCTGCTTGGTGAATTTCACTACTTTCATGCAAATGGAATAACTCAAAAGGAAGGAAAGTGTCACCATTTTCTCACAGGCTTCCACTAATGTCTCCTTCCCTGCAGAGTCTATGATGTAGAGCTCCTGGTGGGAAAAGCAGTAAAAAAAAAAAAAAGAGAAGGGGAGAGGTGTTATACGCAGTGATTTAGTCAAATTACACGGTTTCAAACTTCCTATTTTCTCTAGCAAGGGCATTAATGTTCTGCCTACAATGCTGCCCTATTGCTTAGAGCCTATTGCCACCTTCACTAATTCAGAAACGCTTAGAATAAAATAGAAGCCTGAACCGTGGTTATAGATAATAAACTATAGCAGCTACACAGTCTGTATAATGGGACTTATTTTAGTCCAATAAGGCTGCTGGTAAAGGGATGAAGAAGAAGAAGAAGAAGAAGAGACAAAGACTAGACTCACCACGCTGTCATTGGTCTCGGGGACGTTGACACATTTCATCAGCAGCCCCACTCCCGTTGTCTGCCGAACAAACACAACCGCAGTGTAAATTATAATGCAGTTTATATAATGTGATGCTAAAAGCGTGAAGGTCATGTCTTTTTCTTTGTGATAAACAACAATCTGTCAACATGTAATTTGGTGTGTTTTTTTTTTTTTTTATATCCAGCAGGCAAAGAGATTCAGCTCTGTTTACAGCTGAGAACAATCCACGTCCTTTATGGAGCCCCATCAGTGGCCATGATTAAGATATACCATGTGTCTTAATGGTTAGTGAAAATCTAATAATGGAGGTTTATATTTATAAAGGAGGTTGACAGGGAGCACAAGCTGCTATTTTTGCTGTGGCTATTAGGGTCTCTTGTCATTTTGGCAGATCAGTAGCAGCTGTTTTTCCCCTTCTGTAATTTTCACTGGGAAAACAAACGGAGTCAGGATGAAAAAGAAGAGCCCTGCAGCTAACGTACGACACTCCTGGTAGACTGATGTCTGCGAGCATCTTGTCCTTTTGTTTTCCCTTCGCCTTTTAAATATAAATTAGTCAACCCAAAGCTGTAAAACAAGGGTGTCAAACTCATTTTCATTCAAGGGCTACAGACAGCCCAATTTGATCTAATATGGGCTGGATCATTAAAAAGAAGGAAGGAAGGAAGGAAGGAAGGAAGAAAGGAAGGAAGGAAGGAAGGAAGGAAGGAAGGAGGGAAGGAAGGAAGGAAGGAAGGAAGGAAGGAAGGAAGGAAGGAAGGAAGGAAGGGAGGGAGGGAGGGAGGGAGGGAGGGAGGGAGGACAAATGGAAGGAAGGTGGGAAGGAAAGAGAAGGAGAAGGAAGGAAAGAATAAAAGTGAGGAGGGAAGAAAGAAAAGAAAGGAAAAGTTGGAAAAGAAGACAGGAAGGAAAGATGAAAGGGAGAAAGGAATGAAGGAAGAAAGATGGAAGGGTGGGAGGAAGGACAGATGGAAGGAAGGAAGGAAGGGAGGAAGGAAGGAAGGAAGGAAGGAAGGAAGGAAGGAAGGCAAAAAAGACAGGAAGGAAAGTGGGCCGAATTGGACACCTGGGCGGGCCGGTTCTGGCCCACGGGCCGCATGTTTGACACCCCTGCTGTAAAAGATGTGAGCTAATTTTTAAATGATCTTTTTCTTTTTTTCTGTAAAGCACTTTGAGCTACATGAAGTGCATGAAAGGTTGATTATAACGATCATTACTATTAATATTCTCATTTTTACTTCATATGGTAAAACAGCTGGCAGATGTGGCCGTTCAAAAAGGAGTAATTGTCGGTCAAAGAGTCTTCGGGCTGAAAAAATGAAGAGGTTTGAGAACTTTTTAGAAATGATGACATGATGTTTAGAGGAGGTAGATATAGGAAGTGATGGGTTGCAGACAGTAGAGGGTGAGGAGGATGTGATAAATATGGTCTGAACTTATCTAAAACAGATTCACCTTCTTCACAAAGCCGCGAGATCTAACGAAGTCTTAAGTGGACTGGATGGTTGCAGGCGGCTGCTTTTCTCTACCAAAGTATTCACCGGTGTGAGAGAGAGAGAGATCAGTGGTGACCTTGAAGGAGCGAGTCGAAGGTTTCTTCACATCAGCATGAAAAAACTCTAAATTGATCTGATCTCTCGAGCTCACAGTTAACCGAGCGTGTCAAAATGCCAGAGACTAAAATCGAGAACACACACACACACATATATACCTCTGCAAAAACACAAACACACACACACACACACACACCAGAGAATAACATTTACCTGATTCATACAGTTCATAACAAGGATCCGATGGCACACACACACACACACACACACACACACACACACACACACACACACACACACACACACACGTAGACACTGCAGCGGTCCCACTTCGGAGCTGGTCTAATGAGCTGGTGTGATGCATAGGAAGCCTCTCGCTGGAATGTCAATGAGGGCCCTATTAGTAACAAATAAGCTTGGAATATTGCTAACGGGCCATCTGACATTTTCAAAGGAGGACGTGAGAAGAATGTCCGACAGCCTCCGCTTCACCCTTCAAAAATCAAAAGTTGAAGAACACGAACAGGGATGAGTTAGGAGGCGTCTGCACGTGGAGAAAACTCTTCACTCTTCACAGCGTTTGGGTTTAGTCGCACATTCGGGAAGGACACGCTGTTCCCCTGAAATCCTTAAAAAGGGGGAAAATCAACCCTGCATTGAATACTGATTAAACTGGTACTGGTAATGGGGGGGGGTATAGTCATAGTGATACTGGTATACGCAACTAAATGGTGCAACAAGAAGATTTGACTGTTCTCAGAGGCATATCTGATGTGGGGGCTGAAAATATGAAGCTGGTTTTATAACAGCAGTAAAATAAAATACAGGCAATGGAGTCCAAATCAAAAAGGGTTTATCTCTTTGGAAGCTAATTTTATGGATATCTTCTGATTAGATTATAATAACTTCTCATAATATTTTAGTCTGAGGATGATGCAAGAGGTAAGCTTGTGGAAAAGTGAAGAAAGAAAAAGAACAGAATGAGTTCAGCCTCTTGGGAGCATGAATGTGTTTTGTTTAGTTTTTTTTCTTTTCTTTTTTGTCAGGAAGTGACTGTTAGAGTTTTAAAAAAAGGGAAAAGGGGTAGAACGTAGGACTGGAAACGTTCTTTACTTTATCCTACACCCTTTCGAACATGGGATGGTTATTGTTTTGTTGTCTGTGTAAAAAATGTTTGCTGTCATTTCTATTTTGTTATAATTCACAGCCTGTTTATTTTGTTTAACCCTAACCCTGTTAACTAACTAACACAAATATGATGATTAAAATCTATGTACAGTATATCTGCCCGGTTACATTTTAATATTTCTTGGATACATGTGGACATTGTGGCCTGATGGAGGCATTCAACAGAGCGTCAGAGGGGCCATAAAACATAGTACTCATCCCCTGTGGACTGTTGCTATGAACTGGCACAGAGTCTGCCACAAGAAAGGGAATCACACATAAATAAAGTGTCTAAAACAACATTTATTATGAATTTAAATTAATATAAAATAATGCACAAAGCTAATTTGATAGAAATCCAGCCGTTAAGATTTCATGATACAGAGACTTGTCATGGAGAAATGTGTTGCCAATATCATTAGTTTAAGTTTAAGTTTAATCTCTGTGGACTGCAAATATACATGCCAAATTTTAATAATGTCATCAGTAGCTGTCTTGATATTTTTAAGGCTTTATAAAACTTTTTGCAATGTTTTTCATGTTGTAATTTTACACTGGGGATGAGCCATTGTTGCTTTTGCTGTTATTAGTATTATTACCACGATAGAAACACTTTACATACAGAACATAATAACTTCTGGATCACGCCAAGTGAGCCTCAAGTTAAAAATATTTTCAACTAATATCAAGAGTGCGTCTGGCTTCAAATAGGTGTTTTAACAGTTGCATAGCAACAGCAGAGACCATGACCAGCACTTTCCCTATGAACATTTCTATCAGTACATGCAGTTAAAACTGGTGGACACAGAACAATGTTTCTACAGGTACACGTGATCCTGCATGCCCCCCCCCCCCCCCCCCCCCCCCACCTTGCTTTTAATGACACATCCGTTCACATTGTTTGCATATTGCAGGGATTTTTAAATGTTTTACACATTTTCATGCTGTATAGTGTTAACTTTTGTGAGTTTTCATATTGTGCAAGATATGAGATGTGTTGAGCCTAACTTGGACTCCAGTACAAATTAAAAATGCTGCACTATACAGAGGTTTCCTACTTTGCTAATACTCTATTAGTCCAACATGAGCACACCTAGCATCACAAGCAAGTGTGTATAGGGCTTTGCCGTGTGCTGAAATACAAACTGTTGTTGTACAGTGTACGGTGTGCGTGTGTGTTTGTGTGCACGTGTGTTTGTCTGTGTGTGTGCGCTCCCATTTGTTAAATACCTGTTCTGGTGGCCGTCCAGAATCCTGTTGTATTAATTATCGACGTTCCTGTCACCTCAAAACCTCCAATACTGCTGACACAGCCAGAGCTGAACACACACACACACACACACACACACACACACACACACACACACACACTTGGCTCTTGTCCAGTATTTTACTCACCAACCTGTTCTGTACGCTAACCAGCTGCAGGGTTTTACAGTGAACTAAGTTAATGTGTGTGTGTGTGTGTGTGTGTGTGTGTGTATGTGTGTGTGTGTGTGTGTGTGTGTGCGCGTGTTGTGAACGGGTGCGTGTGTACAAGATGCTCTGGTGCGTATATTCATGCTGACAAGTGAAAGCACGCAACATACATACACACGCGGTCGGTGAGGAGGCCTTGAAACATCGACAGAGAGAATCAGTGAGCAGCCGTGACCCTATATATCACAGAGTCAGATTAATGACACGGTTCCCTCCCTCATGTAGATTTACATAAATAATGCAGATTAGCATTCACTGCATCAGCATTAATTGGTACATTATGCTGTTTTGCACTTCAGTGATTCTTGCAGTAGATTATAGAAACCTCCTCAGGTCCTTGAGAAGCTTGCAAGAAGTCTGACTAAAAGAAATGATGTGTACATGATCATTATCAGTCTGGATGATTTACTTGGTTGACAGGAAATAGTTTTGCCACTTAAAGGCAAACAAAACCAAAAAATTACAGCGCCGCCCCCCGCCCCCACTCTCTGGAACTCACTCCCCAAATCCCTCCGTGACTGTACTGCTCTCATCGAATTAAAATCACTTCTCAAGACTTTTCAAATCCTGCTTTTAATGTTTAATTGTTTTGTTTCTTCTTCTCTTCATTGCTTTTATTCATTATGTGTTTCATTTATTCTGTATGGTTATATTGTTTTAATTCATCTTTCATTGTGTAAAGCAGAGGTGTCAAACTCATTTTCATTCAAGGGCCACATACAGACCAATTTGATCTAATGTGGGCCGGATCATTAAAAAGATGGAAGGAAAGAAGGAAGAAAGGAAGGAAATAAGAAGGGAAGGAAGGAAAGAGAGGCAAAAGGAAGGAGGGAAGGAAGGAAAGAGAGGCAAAAGGAAGGTGGGAAGAAAGGTAGGAAGGACAGAGGGGAGGAAGGACAGAAGAAAGAAAGGGAGGAAGGACAGATGGAAGGAAGAAAGGAAGTAAGGAACAAAGAAAGGATAAAAGGGAGTAGGAAGGACAGATGGAAGGAAGGACAGAAGGAAGAAAGGGAAGAAGGGCAGATAGGAGGAAGGACAGAAGGAAGAAAGGGAGGAAGGACAGATGGGAGAAAGGACAGAAGGAAGAAAGGGAAGAAGGGCAGATAGGAGGAAGGACAGAAGGAAGAAAGGGAGGAAGGACAGATGGGAGAAAGGACAGAAGGAAGAAAGGGAAGAAGGGCAGATAGGAGGAAGGACAGAAGGAAGAAAGGGAGGAAGGACAGATGGGAGAAAGGACAGAAGGAAGAAAGGGAGGAAGGACAGATGGAAGGAAGGACAGAAGGAAGAAAGGGAGGAAGGACAGATGGAAGGAAGGACAGAAGGAAGAAAGGGAGGAAGGAACAAAGAAAGGATAAAAGGAAGTAGGAAGGACAGATGGAAGGAAGGAAAAGAACACAGGAAGGAAAGTGGGCCGGATTGCACCCCTTGGCGGGCCGGTTCTGGCCCACGGGCCGCATGTTTGACACCCCTGGTGTAAAGCATCTGAGTATTATAATAAAATGTATTATCATTATTATTATAATTATTGTTGTTATTAATCAATTGTGCATCCTTATCCCACAAGTACTTTTACACTGCTTTATCTGTACCTGATATACCTACGAGCGTACACCAGCCTGCTAAGATCAGGACTGTTTTGAGTTCTCCGAGGATCTCCCTGTGAAGTCAGCAGATTTCTAATTAACTCCCTGATTAGCTGCTGTACTCTCAGGCGTGCTGCACAACTGAATACAAATAAATACTTTAGCACTTCTTAGCAGATGGGTCTATTCTGGGCTGGCAGTGAGTCAGAATTAAACTTCATGAGTTGCTCCTTCGAACTCAATACAAAAAACCTCAGTTATCGTTCCTGAATGTAAAAAAAAGTATTAGCCTGTGGTGAGTTTGCCTCAGAGCACGGCCGAATCCCCCAAATCCCTCAACCAGTTGTGCTACAAACTGATTTCTCTGTTATTATTACGTGATGTGAATATAGTAGCGTATCCTTATTGTTACGGAGGAGGAGTCTTTGCAGTGGTGTGCAGGCTGCTCCACATACGTGATACATTTGGGATTTCAGGCCCTTTGTTGAGGGTCTGACTAACTGACTATATATTTTAATAGCTCACCATGCTGTAGTTCTTCTGGAAGAGGGTACCGTCACTGTGGAACATGTGAGAGAGGGCACTTTTCCCCACCGCAGCGTCTCCTGTAACACACACACACACACACACACACACACACACACACACACACACACACACACACACACACACACACACACACACACACACACACACACACACACACACACAAATGGATAGAAAGACAGACAAAGAGAGGTTTATTGATTGACTGATTCATTGATTACAAGATACATAAATAAAAAAATCAAAGGTATGATTTTAACAAAGTAAGAACATGTATTTTATTTCCAACATGATCTCAAGCTGTTAAAAGACAAAGACACATAAAAACCAAGAAATACAATCAAGAAATGCCAGAACACATCATCACAATTTTAAAAAATCTAACATTATAACTCCCATATCAAAATACAAGGACAATTAAACTAAAAATGTGATTGCAGATGTCATTATTAATCTCTGACGCTGATCCTTAAAAAAAGGTCTAACACTGACTTCTGTAAGCATCTCTCATTAAAAGAGAGTTTAATAATATTTAGGCTATGTAGGCCTATATCAACCCTCCTGTTGTCTTTTGTCCTCCTGGGTCAATTTTGACTGGTTTGACTGTTATACTTATTATAACAATTCAATTATTTTTACTACATTATGTAAAATAGGCCACATTTAAATTAAATAATACTTCATTTCTGAGTTACAAAAGCAGAAATGATCAATTATTTAAACTAAATTTAAGATCTGATATGTTGATGGTTCATCAAAATGTCAAAGTTTAGTCACCTGTGGTCCTCCTGGACCAAAATTGACTGTTTTATAAAACATAAAGTGTTAGGGAATTTTCCATCATTAATATGCACTGGGTCAAACTAGGCTTTGCGGTCATAGCAAGGCCTCACCAAATGATAGGGTTAGACACTGTCTCCCCTTGAGATAGTGGTAAGCAGTGAGTCTGTCCCTTTTGGGGAAAACAAGAGGCATTCTGATAGTGTTGCTATAGCAGCCGAGGTCAGATATGTCTTTGACGGTTTTCCCTGAATGGGGTAGAGGTAACTGGAGTCAGAGGTTTGATATAATGTTGGATGTAGGACAAAGGTCCAGAGTAAGGTCTAAGCAATGCTTTGTCTATAGACCAGTACACTAAATTCTGTATATTGTAGATGTATTGGATCTGCCCATATATGGGCATGGCTCAACCTTGGGCATTATCTGTGTGGTTTAAAGTCTATCCCCGGAGGAGAGAAACTTCAGAATTGAAGGAAGCATCAGAACATAACGTGTACTGATCATTCATTCACTTCTCCTTGATCAAGTAAATAAACCTTTTCAATACAAGACATCCTGGACTCCTGTCTACTCTCTCCATTGACGTATGGGCTGCATAATTAAAATCACTATCATAAAGTACAAATTATCACCCAATTCAATGAAAGTAGTGATGATTATACTTGCAAAGATTAAAGTATTCAATCATCTATGTGATTTTTTTCAAGCAATTAGACGAAATAAATCCACATTTCTGATGATAAAAACATGTTTAAAACAACAGTCAGGAGGTTTAATGTTCTTATTCTTAATTTCTCCGTTTTAGTGAGCTTATTAGTTGATGTCTAGATGGTGTTAACTGAGTCTTTTGTCCATTTTAAATCCCCATTCACCTTCATTGCTGTGCGAGGAAGAGTGTAGGAATTCAATTATACAGCCAAAATGATCATGTAGAGTCAACAAGCATAGACAGATTTAGTAAAGTGTTATGTGAAATGTTAGTGCACAACATCTTAGGTATTATAAGTGCACTGAGGAGAGGATACACTTTAAACTGAGCACAGGCTGGTTAGCTTTAGCACTGGTATAAAAATGGACTAAACTAACAAAAACCTTCACCTACCGAGAAGCAGACATCTCGCCCTCAGCTTCACCATCACACAGCACAACTTCCAAATGCTGCCGATAAACTCTCTTGTTTCTCTAAAGTCGCTAAATAAGTTTTTTTTTGCAATGTTTTTAACCGTATCTGAATGTCTTCTTCTTCTTCCTCCTTGTGCCTCGGCAACATGGACACAACGCGTCTCTTAGCAACCAGCCACATATGTGTTTTCATTGGTCAAGCCAGGGACTACGTATTACGCGTAGCTGTGCTGTCATTGGCTGGCCATGGTGACGTATAAGGCGACTGAATGCGGGTATGTTTTTCCCCTTCCTGAGTCTGTCTGACAGGCATGTCTCCATCAAACAACGCCTGTGGTTTAAAACAATACAATTGCGTTCCCAAACCCCTCCAACCTCTTCCAACCGCTTACTTTTATTTTATTTTATGGCACACAAACTGGGCAATACCCGAAAGGTAAAGAAAGACCTGTAACTGTCAAAGTAGAGGCTGGTAAAACCACTAGAGAGCGCTGTTTCTGCCTCAGTGTCACAAATCATCTCTGTCAGCATGCTTCAATATTTCTCTGTTATTTTCATGTTATTCAAATGTATAATCCGATTGTTACAGCTCTTATTAGACATTGATATGTCGTGGGTCATTAATATGTTCCGGTGAATTTTACTTAATTCAATAATAAATATGAATACATCAAATTTAACTCACTTTTCATAGTGAAACTCAAGGTGCCACATTACTAATAACATAGAACACACAAGATAAGATAAGATAAGATGTATCTTTATTGATCCTCCTTGGGATAAATTCAAATTGATACAGCAGTAGCCTACAATGGGGAAAAAAAGTAGCAGGGTAAGTGTGAAAGTTACAAATAAAATACAATACAGTAAACAATTTCTGTGTAAATAAATCTGCAATACATAAATGTGCAATATGCAGAAGTACCTGAGATCTGCATAGGGATTTACATAGTTAAGTTAAGAATAGAAAGGTTTTTAGGCCACTTCTTAAAAGAGACTATAGGGTCTGTGCTGCCCTCAGACAGTCAATTAATTTAGTTAATTAGTAATCATTTAACAGGCTTAAAACCGTTTTATTTTTAAATGTTTATATTTTCATTATGTAAATGAAAGGTGCAGTACAAATTAAATGCATTATTGTTATTATTAGTATTGTTGTTATTATTATTATTATTAGCTATTATTCATTTCGACGTGTTTTAAACGTTATCTAAGCTGGTTAAATACCAAGCAGTGGTTGAATCACGTTGTTTGGCTGCTGTCTTTTTGGATAAAGAGCCCTTCAGACAGAGCGGGAAAGCGCGTGACTCCTTGTGGCGATCCTGTGAGAACAAGCCCCCCCTCCACCACCACCACCACCACCACCCTCCTTTATAAACACGTGCGCGCGCTCGCTCTGTATGCGTCGTACAATTGGTGTTTATAGATGAGGCGCGCTCCTGGCTGAGGCGTGACAACGAGGCGCGTCCACGTATTCACCACCGGCTCCTTGTGCATCATCAAAACACTGGCACGCAGCTTCCTCTGCTGGGATATAGACACAGAGAGAAGAGGACAGCGGGGAATTTAGAGGTTAAATTAAAAACAACAACAGGAGAGGGAAAGGAAGGAAGGGAGGTGCACCCATCCTTGCAGCAGCAGCAGCAGCAGCAGCAGAGGCATCAGCAGCACCAGCAGTAGTAGTAGTATTGGTAGTAGCAGGAACAGATTCGGGGATATTCCTTGTTGGTTTTGCTCAGTGCTCCACACACACACACACACACGCACGCACACACACACACACACACACACACACACACCTTGTGCCTTTGAGCAGCCAAGCACCGAGGAGGAGAGGAGGACCACACCAGAGAGGAGGCGCAGAGAGGCGGAGGACCATGGAGGGGATGCAGGCATACGGAGCTGGGAAAGCCGGAGGAGCCTTCGACCCTGTCACCTTCTTCCAGCAGCCTCAGACCATTCTCCGCATAGTGTCTTGGGTGAGTGACCGCTCCAGTGAGAGAAAGACAAATACAACATGAATAGCTTTAAATAACCTTATAGTCATAATTTACTTGTGATGAAATTATTTGAATCATCTTCTTTGTAAGTTCATTGTTTGGCACAGTGAGGTATGATAGCACATCTAAGTTAGAAATTATAAAAAATATCCCATAAGGAGGCTATATCTAATCATCAGCATCTTTATATTATTACATCCACACTTTAATCTCAAATAAGCCACTTTTACATATTCCTAGTGTGTGTGTGTGTGTGTGTGTGTGTGTGTGTGTGTGTGTGTGTGTGTGTGTGTGTTGTATGCTGAGTTTCCAATGAGCGGATGTAGGCCCAGACTGGATCCTAATCACTGATTATAACATGTATAGTCTTTTAATCATTTATTCATGACCGAGTTATGATCTCATGAGCAAATAATGTAATAACAACTGGCCACCCTCCCTTTCTCCAAGGAGGAGGAGCAAAAAAATGACAAAATGAATAGCAACAGTAGGCCTCCACTTTTAGGAAGGATTGTAAACAAGTGGCAACAACAGTCCACAAAGCTGCCACTCCAACTCCAGACTATAGCCACAATTAAATCATGACTCTTGGTTGGGTATCTTTTTATCTAAATGTGCATTCTGGCATCTAATATCATCTTCTTTTTGGGACAAGGAAAATAGAAGTGCTTTAAAAAAGGACACCAGAAGGATATACACTACTTTTTAAGCCACAAATGGGAATGATTCAATTACATTGAGAGAAAGAATCTCTGCCTCTTATCTCTGTAGGCTATTTCTGGTTTAATAAATGGCATTGAAGATTAATTTCTTTTGATGAAATATAAACAGGATATAAAATGGTTTCTTATAATCTGTTTCACATGTGAGTTTTATAACCAGTGGGCCTGCAGTGCACCGGTTGCAGAAATTGGCAAAATTGTTTCCTCTACAGGAACTTGCTGTGTTTATTGTGTCTTATTTAACCTTTTCTTCACCGTGTGACGTCTTCTGGAGTAATGTGTGTAACGTCACACTCAGGTAGACACAGAAAGTAAAAGCTGCCTGCATCAAGTTACAGATTACAGGTATTACAGGAAGGCCACTCTTACCAAGCTCCTCATTTTACAGCACAAAGTTGTATTGTTGGGGTAATGTTTGATTTAAAGGAGTGTGTGTGTGTGTGTGTGTGTGTGTGTGTGTGTGTGTGTGTGTGTGTGGGGCTCCGTGTCCTTAAATAACACCTCCTCAGTTATGCTGAAAGGATAAAGAGACAGGTTTAGTGCGGATACTCTTGCAGCAAAACATTAAGGTTAAAAATGAAACTGATTTATACTTATACTACAGCAAAGGGAGCTTTATGGTGGAAAATAAAGCTTAAATACTTACATACTATATCTCACTCTGTATTGGGAGAGACAAGAAAAGTAAATAGTTGCAAAGAATGTTAACTATCAAGTATTGCGATATTATGGCTCAATTTCTGACCCCTTGTGACTAAAGTGTGACTGATAGTGAACGTAACGTCAGCGTAAAACACAAAGTGTATCGTTCAAATATAAGCTGTGAGAAAAGAAGTGTGGAAATAGGTTGCCGAGGCAGTGAGGATAAGTCATGTGCTCATTTAATGCACCGTGAACGACTTCATATTTCATGAAAGTTGTTCATAGCTGTTGAGTTTTATTGTTATACCTCAAAGTTATGTTCTGTTAGACTCTTATTGTACTGTGTGATATATACAGCTACCTGCAAGAGAACAGAGCCATCTTTCATTTCACCTTCCTGTCGTCCTCCCGGGTCAAATTGACCCCCGTTGTTTTGACTGTTCCTTCTTTCCTCTTTTCCTTCCTTCTGTCTTTCCTTCCTTCCTTCTGTCTTTCCTTCCCTCCTTCCTTCCTTCCTTCCTCCTTTCCTTCCCTTCTTTCCCTCCTTTCCTTCCCTTCTTTCCTTCCTTCCTTCCTTCCTTCTTTCCTTCCTTCCCTTCTTTCCTTCCTTCTTTCCTTCCCTCCTTCTTCCCTTCTTTCCTTCCTTCCCTCCTTCCTTCCTCCTTTCCTTCCTTCCTTTCTTCCTTCCTTCCTCCTTTCCTTTCTTCCTCCCTTCCTCCTTCCTTCCTTCCTTCCTTCTTTCCTTCCCTCCTTCTTCCCTTCTTTCCTTCCTTCTTTCCTTCCCTCCTTCTTCCCTTCTTTCCTTCCTTCCTTCCTTCCCTTCTTTCCTTCCTTCCTCCCTTTCTCCTTTCCTCCCTTCCTCCCTCCCTCCCTCCTTTCCTTCCTTCTATCTTTTTTCTTTCCTTTCTTCTTCTTCCCTTCCTTCATCCCTCCTTCCTTCTCCCTTCCTCCTTTCCTTCCTTCCTCCCTTCCTCCTTCCTTCCTTCCTTCTTTCTTTCCTTCCCTCCTTCTTCCCTCCTTTCCTTCTTTCCTTCCTTCCTCCCTTCCTTCCTCCCTCCCTCCCTCCCTCCCTCCTTTCCTTCCTTCCTCCCTTCCTTCCTTATATCCTTCCTTATATCCTTCCTTATTTCCTTCCTCCCTCCTTTCCTTCCTACTTCCTCCCTTCCTCCTTTCCTTCCTTCTTCCTCCCTCCCTTCCTTCCTCCCTTCCCTCCTTCCTTGCCCCCTACATGCACTGTGCATTTTTTATGTGCATGTTGATTGGAACTTTTTTGGAGAGATTTATTTAACATTTTGAAAGGGACTTTGTTTGGATTTTGGGAGTGGGGGGATGCATTTGTGTTCATTTTTGAGTAATATTTAACTCCACGTTCATGTTTTTGTTCTGTTTGATTGTTCAACTTATAAATAAATCTGTTTTAATTGTATTATTTTGCTTATAAGTAAACAATTATTTTTGCTTAGATATGATACCACTAAATTACCCTCAATTGCCATAAATTCCCATTTAATTCCCATAAATTCCCATAATTAACATGGAAAGTTTCCAATTTGGAATATTTCCAAAATTCCCCAGCTTAACTTCCCATGGAAATTTACCGGAAATGTTCCACCCCTTTGCAACCCTAATAATGAGTACAATCCATAGCTGCAACTTATTATTATTCTTAATATGTATACAAATATGGATATTTTTAAAAATGAATCAATCCAATTGGCCGTATAATATCAATAAATGTCCATCACAAGTTTTCCCAGAGCTTGAAGTGAAGTATTAAACCGTGTTTTACTAGTCCTCCAAAAAATGTAAGTGATATTTTGCTTGATAAAAGATTTAAAGGACTCATTGATCATCAAAAGTGGCTACCTGAGAGACTCATAGACAGTTTCAGCTCTAACTTTATTGCTCCTTTATCTCCACAGTCTGCGGGGCGTTAAACATTTAAACGTTGATTTAAAAGTTCAAGTGCTTTCACAGAAATAGAGTAAAGGGAAGAAAAAGATGAGTCTGCACACTCATACAGGTATGGAGTGACTTTGTGGGCCCTGTCTGATGTCCCACCCCCTCACCTCTTACCCCCTACCCCCAATCCCCCCCCTGCCAGGTGTCATCAGACCAACAGCATGTCTCCATAGTAACAGCCACGAGTTGTGATGTTTTGTGTGATGGTGCTAATACCCAGTCTGCAGTGGACTGTGGGGGGTGGGGGTGGAAACTATCAGCACTAAAAACATTTGGTAAGGAGGGGGTGTCAAACGTGTGTGCGTGCGTGCGTGCGTGCGTGCGTGTGTGTGTGTGTGTGTGTTGCATGACCATACTTGGAAAGTAAAGAGCAGTTTATGAATGGTGGTTGAAGATTCTCTCTGTCTCCCCCTTCTTCACTTCTTACAAGGGCTGTATGTGAAGGTGATAATGAGTGAGGCGTATGTGCGTATGTATGTGTATGTGTGTGTGTGTGTGTGTGTTTGTGTGTGTGTGTGTGTGTGTGTGTGTGTGTGTGATTCAGCCTCAGGGAGTCAGTCCAGTATGCATGTGATGATGCATGGAGGACAGAAGAAGAATTTAAACAAAGTGACAGATAGATGGATGTGATCATTTTCTGTAGGACTCAAAAATAATAATGATAGAATTTATTATTATTATTATTATTATTATTATTATTATTATTATCATTATTATTATCATCAATTAATTAATTCTGAATCAAACTGAATGGAGTCGACCTGACATGCAATGTTGAGAGGACATATTTCCCCCTAGGGATCTATTTTAGCTTTTAAAACAACTTTTAAAACTTTTTTTTTGAGTGTAGCTTCTTAAATGATGCCGCTCTTCAAAGATTAGGGTCATTACCAGGGCAACATCTTCATCTTCATTTATCAAATCGTGAAGCACAACTAAATGTGCTTTGATAAATAAGCATTTTTACTTTCAACGTGCTGAGAACAGCGTTTCAGTCGGCCCGCTGGGTGAATTTAAAGATCAGAGTTCACCACTTAACTCAGCACTACAAGAAAAGAAAGTGATATTTTTTCTCTCTGTGTTTTTTTTTTATTCTTTGAAAGAGGAAGAGGGTTAATGCAAATATCCACTCACTTTCAGTATGCATGTTTCTGCAGCTGCACACACACAGTGATAGTAGGGTTCTCCTGCATGTACATAGTTTATCAAATCTTTCTTGCCCCATAAAAATGTTGACTTTCATCACTAGTTTGAACAGTTGAGCTATTTCGAAAATATGATTTCACAGGCTGATTAACTGCGAGCTTATGAAGTCAAATGTGTGCTTAGAAACACTACTGTTCTGAGTGTTCTTACATAAGTAATGTGGATTAACATTTTATTTTTAGTTGTGATGCTGTTTAGCATTTCAGAGGTCAGGAAATGCCGTAATCGGTGAGTAACTACTTGATATTAGCAACACAAACACAAACTGTAATGCAGCACATTCTGTCAGCTCCATGTAAAACAGGAAGACACACACGGAAATAGACTGTTAGCGTCTACATGCCAGAAAATAGACATTTGGTTTGAAAGTCATTTACGATATAAATTGATTTATGTGCTTGCGGTAGTGATGTTTCGGCTAATCCTGTTTGTATCTTTAGCATTAAACATTCACAAATGAGTCTCTAGAGTATAATTCAACTTTCTGTCAGTCAGGGTTCCTAATACTGTTTGGTATTTGGCTAGTCGGTGTTAGTAACTCCCTAAACTCTTCACTCATTGGTCAGCACACTGCAATGGGGGATAGATTTTATTGTCTTGTGTGGTAAACCTCACCCAGACAAATGCTCTATAAGTACAGTGTGAATATTAAAGCGTCTATGTGATCACATCTAGAGCACGGAGCAGTTGTGTTGGCATAAGGACAGAGGTAATGTTCATTTGGTTGAACATCTGTGTTTTGTTCATTAAGGTTTTACACTGCTTGATTAGAAGCATAGAAAATGAGGTTCTAGTCGCTGTAATGCTAGTTTACGAGGCTTGTATAGTCATTTGGATCTATGTGTAAATCTGACATAGGAAAATGCCACTTGAGCCTCGATGAGCAGAGGCCCGCATGTCCTGCTATAGTCTCACAACGGATGCTGGCAGCAGGTTGGTGGGTGCAGTGGATCGAGGGAGTGGTGGACGCTGCAGAGATGCTGATCGGTGAGAGTGAAAAGTGTTGGAAACAGGGACTCATCAAGCCAAGGGATGCTGCTGATGATCTCTGTGTCCCTGGGTCTCTGACGTGTACAGTGACGTAGTTGGGGGGCAAGGAACGACTACAAGCCATTTCAGCTTGGATTGCTAGTCTCGGCCTCTTGCGTCCAAACTCTAGATGCCACTAGTTGTCCTTGCCTGTATTACAAGCTAGCTACATTTCCTACACCTAAATTGGCATTTCAAGATATAAGTGCAGAGGATGTTATGGACGAGGATACATTTTACAGTGTTTTAGCTGACTCGGATATTCAATTATTATTTATTGAAGCCAGAGTGGGTTTGTAGGTTGGACATCAGAAGCTCGCATCACAAAACTCAGCTTTCTTGGTCAGTGTAGCATGCACTGAGGAATTTATTTATTCAATTGACTACATATACCATAAACACTGATTGGACATGAACAAAAAAACATGGCAACATTTCACTTTGACAGTCTGACCTCTTTAACTAACAATTGTGCTTTCCTGGTTTTCCTCTCATTCCAACGCCGATTTTATTTTACACATGTAAATCTATTTGCAGGCTCTTGAAACCTGCTTGAACATCAACTCTAAATCCAACTCAAGGATTTAGTGGCGCAGTAGCTGTAAAACTAGCAAAAAAAATGTAAAAGGCCTTCTCTAGAGCCAATGTTTGTTTTGTCCATTCTGGGCTACTGTAGAAACAATATGGCCGCCTCCAAGGAGGAGGACCTGCTCCCTACTGTATGTAGATATATAGGTATGGCTCAATCTAAGCTAATGAAAACACCATTATTACATTTTTCAGGTGATTATACACTAATTAAAACATACTTATGAACATTATATCCCTCTTCTGACAAGTCCATTTTGCTGAATGTCACTAAATTCTACAAACTGCACCTTTACACAATTCTTTTAAATTAAATTTTTAAGGTGCATTTCTTTGATACCTAACAGAAATAAACAGAAAACAGTGCACACCTAGAACAGCTGGAATAATATATTCATATTAATAAGACACAGCAGTGTAGGTTACAGATGGTTTGATGTGATAATAAATAATAAATCAAAATATTTGACTTGGGCTTGAAAACGCCACATGAATACTGCTTTGGTTCACTATATTTGATGGAACGCCCACAATGAATAACATAAAATGACATTTATTGTGTTTCTTCTGATCAAAGATTCAGGTTTCCAAATATTTGATCCAACATGTTCAAGTTGGCAATAAGCGCTCCTACTTCTAATACAGCAGCTGTGTCTCTTTTCTTATTGTTGCTGTTTTTTGTTTTTATTTTATCACATTTTATGGTTCCCTTTATGGTGTGTGTGTGCGCACTTTTAATTTCTTACTGCATTTAATTATTGTGTTGATGTTTTATACCTTCTTGGACACTAAAATGTGAACTAAACTGAACCAAAGTTGTTGTTATTGTTTGATTTTTGTTTTGCTTTCATTGTTCAGTTCACTGGAGAGACTAACAGGAAACTAGGAGGTAAAGAAAAGCTTGGAGGGGGGAGGGGTTGGAGATCATGTTGAACCTGTCATAAAACACATGGAAGGAGTAACTTAGTCCAGATTGCAGTTCCACCCTCACTTGATTCTGTTATGCTCGGCTTTACAAGATTGAGGAACCGTCTGTTTCCTTACAGCAATACAACCTTGTTTTCTGCACTCATCTGATCATGTTCTCGCTAATTGCCGCCCAAATTGAAATGGTAAGGGTCAGAGATAAAGGGAGAGCAGAGTGTATGTATGTGTGTGTATGTGTTTGTGTGTGTGTGAATGATCGACTGGGTAGAACAGAGTGTGGATCTGAGTGTCGTTCTGTCCTGGATTTGTGATTACGTCTGTCTCATTGTGTACCCTTGCTACTGCAGTGGCTCTCCTTGAATTGTACTTTGACAAGGTCTCTCTCTCTCTCTCTCTCTCTCTCTCTCTCTCTCTCTCTCTCTCTCTCTCTCTCTCTCTCTCTCTCTCTCTCTCTCTCTCTCTCTCTCTCTCTCTCTCTCTCTCTCTCTCTCTCTCATCTCTCTCTCTCTCTCTCTCTCTCTCTCTCTCTCTCTCCTCTCTCTCTCTCTCTCTCTCATTACATGAGCAGCTGCTACCATGGTGACAGCAGCAATCAGGTATCCCCAGTCCAGACCAACGCATTGCTGCAGACAATAAGCCCACACACACATCCTCCCTCACACACACACAGTATATTATATCCTCCAGCTGTGATCCTGTGTTATTCAAGACTCCAACCAAATCAATACTGACGTGTAGTGAATATCACTTTGCATTATCACATCTATCCGTTGTTTTATTATTTTTTTTTACTAATCATTTATTTCAGTTGTTCTCTGTCATTTTGTTTTTGTCTGTTTTCCACAGCAGCTACACCTACAGTACATCTCTGTCGCCTGGCATTCATGAATATATCATAACATTTTGTTTTTAGTTCATCATTTAACCTTCGTGTCGTCCTCCCGGGTTAAATTGACCCTGTCTGTTTTGACTGTTCCTTCCTTCCTTCCTTCCTTCCTCCTTTCCTTCTTTCATTCCTTCCTTCTTTCCTTTGTCCTTCTTTCCTTCCTTCCTCCCTCCTACCGACTTTTTTTTAGCCTATAGCTAAACTTAATGTTTTCACTTTTAAACAAGCATCACTTTACTTTATTGGCAACACACACTGGTAGCCCACGCACCGACTGCATTTGGCATCATCGTGGGTTTTCTTGGTATTAGTGCAGCAATCTGCCTTATTTTGTCCACATACTGAAGTGTAATCACAGTCTGGACTCGCTGTGTCACCGAAAATCTGTCAATTTGCTCCATAACTGAACGTGAAATTCATTTCACCCGGTCGTCGATGACTAACTCATATTTTCAATATTTTTATGAGGATGGTATTTTTCTCCAGTGTCAGATTGTGAACATGCTCGGATGAAGGCTGCAGCCACAAAGACCTGGATGAAATGCTTATGCTAGGCCATGGTCTGCTGTGTCCCTCTATGTGTGTGTGTGTGTGTGTGTGTGTGTGGTTATTTCTAATACTGGATCTGGTGTGAGCTACATTGTGTGAATACCAGGGTGATATGAGGCCAGCTCAATTGTCTGGTCTTTACGAACGATCCAAAAGACCTTTCAGCCAGCACAACAGCAGCTTTAAATCATTCACAACCAGCCAGACTGGACTGATATGATTTAGGGCGACGCAGAGGCTGTGACGGCTGATTGCAGTGTGTGTGTGTGTGTTGAATGTCGCAATCACCCGAAAGATAGAATTTCAGATACGGATCTAGAAGCAGATATAGAGTCAGGTAGGAAGAGAGACAGAGTGACAGAGAGAAAAGGGAGATTCTGGAGGAAACACATATATTCACGCATGCATGCACACAGTTTCACAAATATGCACACACACACACACGCACGCACACACGCACACACATACACACTTCTGGCAATCAGTACCCTTAATGTGCAATTTGTAAGTGACCCTCTGATGGTCACAAGATCAGAAACCCACGTGGTGTCTTTCACAGTGCCTGCTTTCATCACTGCCAGGAGCCTTGTGATCTGTCTTCGGATCAGAGCGGCTAGGGAACCTCCCCATACACACACACACACACACACACACACACACACCCCTAATGAGGGAGAGTCATATATGAAACCGTATCACATGTTCCACTTTTCATGGCAGCTTAGCAGCAAGTTAAGAATGTTTAGTGCCATTGGGTTCAAGTCTTCACCGCATTTTTTGCAATTCTTTTCACTGCGGGAGTCAGTTAATGGAGCATATTTATGGATGTTTTTATCTATGCAAAAGGCGACCCGTGAAAAATAGGAAAGAAACATAATTGTTCCAAAAATGTATGCAAAAGTCAAAGGTTTTGAATACTTCAAAGAGCTAAACATCATCTGCCTACTTTCAACATAATTCTGCTGCCCATGACCTCTATGTTCTTGCATGTATCCCAAAAGGGCGATGCAATGTAAAAAAAATAAAACAAGTGTAATATCTTGTGGCGATATTGTATTTGATGTGCATGTGAAGGACATGCTCCAGCTTCAGCCATCACAAACCCGGCTGGATTTCTTTTTTGCAGCAGCAGAAAAAAAAGCTCAGTAATCCAATCTGCCCCCTTCCATGTGACATTAAATATAATTGTGACCCTGAAGACGGTGTGTTTTCAAATCCAGCAAATTAGGTCATGCCAAACCCAATCCTTATTTGAAGTAAGGACACTTGTGTGTGTGTGTGTGCGCCTGGTGTTTGTATGTGTCACTGCAACAGACGGAGAATCAGTAAGACTTAAAAAAAATAAAGGCACACAGAGTAAGAAAATCTCTGGTGGTGAGTTTATTTCCCAGTGGAGTTTCTCATGGGAGCTTTAGGAGGAAAAGAAATGTGTCACAACACTATGTTCTAGCGGCCCTGCAGGTCCTGCTGTCCTTGTTACAGAAAGTGACAGACTTGCTTCTGTATCTAAATCAAAAGCAGTGAGGAAAACAGACCTCTATGATCAACAGGGGCTGTGTGGACTACAATGCATTGTTTACAGTATGATTCCAAATTGACCAATACTGGATTTAAAAAGAATATACTGGCAAAAATATGTTATGTAAGGATCTGTTTGTTTCCTTTTTAAAGATCTAAGTTCTAATACATGTGAATGTTACAGATTAAAATAATAGACAGTTTTCAAATTATTCCAAATATATTTTGGGCATTTCTGTAGATGGATGGATGGATGGATGGATGGATGGATGGATGGATGGATAGATAGATAGATAGATAGATCGATCCAATAGCTTATTCATATACATAAATAAACACAAATACATGAATAAATAAGAACAAACAATATATATAAAAAGTTAAAAAGTGATATATTCAAAAACCCTAAAAGTTATAAAACGAAGCACAGATACATGGCTACAGATATAAAGGACCTCTTGAGCCACTCTGTGCTGCAGTTTCTTGTCTATATGTCATCTATATGCCAATACCAGCATGCAAAATCAATATAATGACTTTGCTTATTCATTGATTTTGCTCTAAAGCAACTTATAAAGAAGCACAAAGATATTAATTTATAGCAAAAGACGCCTTGTTAGCCTTGTGAAAGAAAATATAAAATCTACTAACTCAAAATTAGCATTAGCATCTTCAAATAATGAGTTAGTTATTGACCTGCTGATAATAAATAATGGGTCAATAATTGCAGTAGTAATAGTTAAAAGAATCATCTGTTCTGTGAAGCTCAGGTTTTTTAATGCCAAGCGATACGTCACATTTATTATGAATGCATTTTCAAGCATGAATATAACTTTTAACCTGTTAACCAAACATGCAAGAACAGCAATATTATCATTATTATTAATATTGATGTTAAAAGAAGACATCTAGTTACATATATTGTGCAGTAGGAGCTGTTTAATGTGCTGTTTTCAGTTAAACTTTTTTTCATTAGGTTATTGGGTCTGACCATATTTGTCGGGTCAAATGAAGGTTGCATTTTTTGCACGGTGCCAATCAAATGAATCAAATCAGACGTTGTAAAGCAGGTCGCTGCTATCATAAGAATAGACTGAAGATTGAGTTAGCTTCAGTAGTTTCACTAAAAATAACAAGAAGATCCATTAAATTACATGGGACATAAATATAAGTTTAAATTTGCTGCAATGCAAAAAATTTAATCATGGACAGTAGATGTGTGTGTGTGTGTGTGTGTGTGTGTGTGTTTGTGTGTGAGTTTTTGTGTTAACTGGTTCATTCTAGGTTTTGAGCCATTTTTTCGTATCTGTAAAATGAGTTTGGGTGAGTTCCTCATTCTCCACATCTGTTTGGAGAATCTATCAGTAAACAGAGCATCATTATGAATCTACATATTATTGCAAAGATATTGTTCCCTTACTGAAAGCCTTAACCGTCCTGATGTCCTCGAGTCAAGGAAGGAAGGGAGGAAGGAAGAAGGAAGAAAAGGAGGGAGGAAGGAAGGAGGGAAGGAAGAAAGGAAGGAAAGAAAGAAAGGAGGAAGGAAGGAAGGATGGAGGAAGAAAGGCAGGTAGGAGGGAGGGAGGACAGAAACGACAGGAGGAAAGGAAAGAAGGAAGGGAGGAAGGAAAGGAAGGAAGGAAAGGAGGAAAGGAAAGAAGGAAGGGAGGAAGGAAAGAAGGAAGGAAGGAAGGTAAGAGGGAGGGAGAAAGGAAAATAAAGTAAGTAAAGAAGGACAGAGAAGGAAGGAAAAAAGGTAGGGGGAGGAAAGAAAGAGGGAGGGAGGAAGGAAAGAAAGGAAGGAAGGAAAGAAGGACAGAAGGAAGGAAGAAAGGAAGAAAAGAAGGAACAGTCAAAACAGACGGGTCAATTTGACCCAGGAGGACGACACACGAAGGTTAAATCAATTCTTAGAAATCTATCACAAATACATAATCTCCCATTATAATTCATGACCATGACTCTGGCTACTTAAGCACACTTCAGTGTATTACACTAATGTTTTTTAAAAGTGCTTTTTTTAAAGACGTTTATCTTATCCAGCGCATCAATATGCACAAGACAGAAATGCAATTCTTCTCTCTGTCTGTTAGGAAATGACTGTGTGTGATAGGAGATGAAGTATGAAGCTATAAAAGTATGAAATATTTCTAAAGAGGCAATATAATGCACACAGGCTACTTTTGTTCACAGTTTTTTTTAGCTTCGGGTTTTTGTATGTTTTCTATTCACACGTATTATTCTACCATCTTACCAACATCATGTGATCAAGCGTGTGTGTGTGTGTGTGTGTGTGTGTGTGTGTGTGTGTGTGTGTGTGACTTTGTGTGTTTTCTGACCTGAATCTTGAAGGAAGCCAGGCATGTGAATCAGTGGACAAAGTGTGCGTGTGTTTGAGCTATAAGGTTAAATGTGTGTGTGTGTTTGTGCATTTGTGTGTGTGTGTGTGTTAAAGTGCGCTCATTTTTCTCAAGAGTGCTCGTGGGCAAAGGCAGGGCCAGTAACGAGGAGAGATGGAAGAAGACGAGAAGGGGAGAAAAGGAAGGGAGGGAGCGATGATGCAGCTGGTCTAAAAATAGCACCGCCTCCATACCCCTTCTGCCCCAAACGCTTCCCTCCGCAATCCTTCCATCTCTTCCTCCCTGTATCCCACCATCTCTTCATCATCTCTCTCTCTCTCTCCTTAATGAAAAAGGTTGCAGGTATGAAGGAGGGGGTCGGGTTGGAGGAGGAGGGGGGTTGGGTGAGGTATTCCTAACCTCTTCCACATCACAAACACACCCTTCCTTCCACGGGGAGAGGTCGTGCATGAGGCTAAAGACTGTCCAAGGAGCAGAGAAGGGATGGAGGGAGGGCGAGAGAGAAAAAAAAAGAAAAGAAAAGGTTGTGCATGCATGCTAACAAACTGCTTCAGTTTGCCAGCAAGACGCAGACTCCAAATGCCAGCTCGTTATGTGCTGTAAAACGCATTTTATCTTAAAAATGGCCCTTTTTTTACAGCCTAGTAGCACAAATGACCGTAATGTACTTCTCCATAGTATACTGAGTCACTTGTAGTGTGACTCAGGGATTACTTCATCAGGTAGTACGATTCACAGCTGTCCAAACTTTCGAGTTCATGCTCCCTCTATTTAGATAGAAGACTTACATTGGACTTGTTCAAGAGAGCTACCAAAATATTCATATTTTGTTTAATTCAATTCACTATAATTATCATTCCTATGCAAGTACGTAAAAACAAAATACTGTTTCACAAGTTAAAAACACTTTAAAAGAGAGAACAGTGCAATAATTAACATTCAAATTGTTAGTTAATTGTTAATTAAGATACTATATAAATAATATTCCATAAGTAGTTCATAAATAAGTGCTAAGTTAGTTTTAACATTAAGTGCATAGTGGAGGGGACAGACAGCCAGTGTCAAATTACTGTGGATGTTTTATTGATTGTTTAAAATTTGATTTAGTAATTAATATTAAAAGAATGAAATGCAGGGACACACATACAGGTGTAAACTGGGGCATCATTGGGATAAAACAGGGCATGGGCAACAGGGAATACCCTCAAAGAACGATATAATATCAGAATAAGGTTACTTGATTTCCAACTTTTTTCCACACACACACACACACACACACACACATACATGTCTTCATGAAATATCAGTACCTATGACAAAAATGTGGCAAATGGGGACGTGCCTTTCCCAAAGTCCTAGAGGCTTGGGAATCAAAGGGGGTTGGACCCATGCTTCCAGGAACACGCCCATCTGGTGAGATTTTGGCTATCTGGTGAGATTTTGGCTAGGGCTATATTTTGGTCAAACCTGATTTTAATGCGACATATGAGGACATTGTCAAGTTTATGTGACTTATGAGTACATTAACATCACACACTGATATTTCAGGTTTAGGTGATATGTGAAACCCAACTTGGTTCCTGTTTCATATGTTTGAAATACCTAGCATAGGTGTACAATAGTCATGGACAACAGGGAATACCCTCAAAGAACGATACAATATCAGAATAAGGTGACTTGATTTCCAACTTTTTTCCCCCTTACACACACACACACACACACACACACACGTCTTCATGAAATATCAGTACCTATGACAAAAATGACAAATGGGGACGTGTCTTTCCCAAGGTCCTAGAGGCTTGGGAATCAAAAGGGTTCCAGGAACACGCCCATCTGTTGAGATTTTGGCTAGGGCCATATTTTGGTCAAACCTGATTTTAATGCGACATATGGTCCTCATATGTCGCATATGCCCAACTTGGTTCCTGTTTCATATGTTTGAAATACCTATATATACACAGTATATATATATATATATATATATATATATATATATACACATATATATAATAGGCATAGGTGTACAATAGTCATGGACAACAGGGAATACCCTCAAAGAATGATACAATATCAGAATAAGGTGTACTTGGTTTCCAACTTTTTTCCCCCTCACACACACACACACACACACACACACACACACACACACACACACACACACACAGTTTATCTCAGTGACCTCAGTCTTAAAATACCGAACTCAGTGTCAAGTAAATTTAACAGACTTATGTTCTGCTTCGGTTTGCACTTCACATTTTGAGTCCTGTGAGTTGGCAGTGAAAATATGTTCCCCCCCAAGCGTGGAGCAGTGGCCAGTGGAAAAAGGGTGATGACTGGCTCAAAAGCAGATGAAGATAGAAGACTTGAAGAGTAAAAAAAACAAACAAAAAAAAAAAAAAACTGTGCTGTAATCCTCATCATGACTGACATCCTTGTCTCCTCCCGGTCCAGTCGTTGGCATCCGTGGTCAGGGCTTGTCAGTGGAAGCGCAGCCTGTTGTGTGCTCTCCTTTTGTAACGCTGTCATTTATCACACAAACACAGACGCAACAGCTGGGTAAACCATCCAGCAACCCAAAGGTTCACTTCAGCTTTCTCTTTTCTCACTCTCACACACACACACACACACACATTCAGAATCCATCACTCACCACCGCAGAAAAATCCACACACACACACACACACACACACACACACACACACACACACACACACACACACACACACACACACACACACACACACTCTGCAGACAAACATAAACACACCCAACCTCGGTCTTATCCAGACAGAACCAGCTCCCTGGAGCTCGAGTCTGAGGAGTTGTCAGTTGGATGGAGTTGTCTGATCCTTTGCTATCAACTGAAGTACAAAGTAGACTGCTACGCTGCTCTGCGGGGTAGAATACTAACACTGCGGGTGTATGTATGCGTGTGTGTGGTCTCATATTTCTGGCCTTGGAAAGGGTGTTTCTGATTGGATGCTCCCCCCTGTTAAGACAGGAGAGGAGAGGAGAGAGGAGAGAGGAGGATTAGATGGTATCTTAGTAACCTACTCCTGTTATTGACTCCATTTTGTAGCCTTTTGTATCTCCAATCCTCCAGGCGAAGGCAGACAGAGAGGAGAGCAGAATAAAAGGAGAAATGAGTATGAGTATGAAAGGAGATGGGAAAGCGGTAGAAATGCAGAGGAACATAGAGGAGTGATGGATCAAATGCTCCTCCCAAGATTGACTCCATTTTGTCGCTGTCGTCTTTGCCTCTCTGTCTCTCTCTTCTCAAGCTCTCCAGCACGTTCCAGCAATTGAATGAAAAACGGCATTAAATTTCAACTCGCCGCCATGCATTTTTTAAAATTAAACCACTTGTTTGAAAAGGATTTCATATAGCTAAGAGGACAGTGTAATCCACCTGATGAATTAAACACAGGAGCAGCTACAGACATTGTAAAGTGTCAAAAAACAATACACAATACTTTAAATGCATTTGAAATAATTGATTTTCAGTGCTTCAATGTATTGAGCTACTTATCCATCTGCAGTCCAGGATCATTTCTGTCTCTGTCACCTTTTAAACTGTCCTTGCTAAAGCTAAAATGTCCAATGCATGATTTCCTTTCTTCAGCAAACTCAGCTGAAAGTCTTTTTTCTCGATTTTTTTGCCAATAAAATGTCAGAAAAAGGCGAAAAATGCCCATTATAGCATCTTAGAGATCAACGTAGCATCTTCAACTACTCTTTCTTCTTCTACCCAGACCCAAAGATATTCAGTTTACTATCATAAATGAAACATAAAAGTTTAAATCCTCAAATCTGAGCAGCTACAACCAGCAAATGTTGGCATTTTCTCTAAAAAAATCCCCCAAAACTCATTAAAGTAGTTAATTTAATTTTCTATTGATCGACTAACTCAGCTGCAACTCTGAGTTATCATTTTGTTTTTTTCTCAATCAATTTGTTTGCCAATAAAATGTCAGAAAAAAGTGAAAAAAAGCCCATTATATCATCTCGGAGCTCAACGTAGCATCTTCAACTACTGTATCTTCTTTTATCCAGAAGCAAAGATATTCAGTTTACTATCATATATGAAACATAAAAGTTTAAATCCTCAAATCTGAGCAGCTACAACCAGCAAAACTTATCAAACCAGTTGTTTAATTTTCTATTGATCGACTAATCATTGCAGCCATACATGTGGACATGCATTAGTATCATCTGTGTTTCCCACAGGTTGAGAATTTACTTGTAGGAGTAGGCGGCATTGTACAGTATGTGACCGATGTAGATCACACAGAGACTCCTGCAGTTTAGAGTTTGTAGGTGAATCCTGGTGAAAACGGACTCTTTCATCTTTCTGATTTCCTAGGTTCAAGTGGATGAGGGCTCCAACAGTGTCCTTTTTTAATATAACCACTTAGTGCCAGCAGGATCTGAAATGTTCAAATCCCTACGTGGAAGGGTTTTAAAGGAAAGCATGAGAACCAAGCATAATGTCAAAGACTTGAGGAAAGGAAATGTTTCAAAAATATCGATGTCCACCTAAGCACAGATTCTGGTGATGTAGAGAAGAAACATCCATGTAATGTAGAAATCGGAGCTTATAATGCTGGTATCCACACACAGCTCCTACTCTGAAGAGCGTTATGTAATGCTATGAAAATATTGACGAGGTTATCACTATGTGGTCCCACTTGTAGTGTGAAAAAGGTTAAGGACTCGCATTGTTATTTGAACCAGAGTTAGATTCAAGGTAATTTGCATTTATAGTCCCTCGGCAGAAAAGACAATCAATAAGCTCAAGACAACAGCATATCACAGCAGAATGTAATGAATAGTACTTTCACAGATGTTTAAGGGTAGTAAAGTCTTTATTTAAATAATGCCACTTTTTACTGTTGATGTACTGATTACATTTCTAAAACATATATTTTCACATAACACAAGTGGCAGCCATATATTGCAGTATACTGTATATTCACATCTCTGTTATTTCAATAGCAGAATAGCAGAGCACATTTTCTTCGCTGTCAAATTCCGTATTTAAAGAGAAAACCTGGAGGCGGGTTAAAGCAAAACTGTTGACATGAGGGATTATTCATAAAACTCCCCCGCAGGGCTGTCGTGACATTGTGGGTTGAGAGCGTCAAAGTGTTTTCTTATTCATAAATTACCTGACCAAATATATCATCTGTCTATGGCAGGTGGTGTTCTTTTAGGCAGTAAAGAGCTTTTATGAGGTACTTACAAAATGGGGAGAAGAGGGTGAAGTGGCTTTTTAAAAAAACACAAACCTGAGCAGGAAGTTCAGATTAGTGAAAAGACGTGTTACATCCACATATGTATGGATAATAGCTGACAAACGTGCATTAAAACACATTAATGTCCAATACTGTGCAATATTAGTACTTCACATAGACCTCTAATTTCAATTTAACTGTACAATATACATATAATATACATCTCTGGTGTATTACTACTCAATACCTGCATTATTCTTTTAAATAATGTAAATAATGTCAGGTTTATTGTATTATATATCTTTTATTACTATTGTTTTTCTTATTGCTGCTCTTCTGTTTTACTGTCGACTTGCTACTGTAATAAAATGCATATTTGCCCATCGTGGGATTAATAAAGGAATCTCTTATCTTAACATCTAAACTTATCTTCTCTTAAACAACATTTATTTTAAATATTAAAAATCCCACTGCTGTAAAATAAGTATTGTGAGATGATGCTTATGATAATGATAATGAAATATACAGTACAGGAAACAGTAAATTCAGTTATTTTATGATACATTTTTTCTACACTGTTGTTGTTTGTTACTCTTAACAATACAAATGAAGAAAGAAAGATTTAGCAGACAGATATAAGAGTATGTGTATTCCTTTAATGGATTATTTTATTAACCCTCCTGTTGTCCTTGAATCAAGGAAGGAAGGAAGGAAGGGAGGAAAGAAGGAAGGGAAGAAGGAAGAAGGAAGGAAGGAAGAAAGAAGGAAGAAGGAAGGAAAAGAAGGAGAGAGGAAGGAAGGAAGGAAGGAAGGAAGAAGGGAGGAAAGGAAGGAAGGACAGGAGGGAGGAAAGGAAGGAATGAAAGACGGAGGAAGAAGGAGGGAGGGAGGAAGGAAAGAAGGAGGGAGTGAGAAAGGAAAAGTGGAAGGGAGGAAGGAAGGACAGAGAAAAAGAAGGAGGGGAGGAAAGAAAGAGAGAAGGAGGGAAGGAGGAAAGAAGGAAAGGAATGAGGGAGGAAGGAAGGACAGACGGAAGGAAGGAAGGGAGGAAAGAAGGAACAGTCAAAACAGACGGGGTCAATTTGACCCGGGAGGACGACACAAAGGTTAAAGTAATAGTAGGCCTACCATGAGTTATGCAAGGGCTGCCTTTTCTGTCATCAACTTATCCCTTTCTTTCTTTCTTTCTTCTCTTCCGCAGCTCTTTTCCATCGTGATCTTCGGCTGCATCGCCAACGAGGGCTACGTCAACCCCGTCAAAGAAGAGAAGGAGTACTGCATCTTCAACAGCAACCAGAACGCCTGTAACTATGGCGTCTTTATGGGCTCCATGGCCTTCCTCTGCTGCATGGCCTTCCTGGCTCTGGACATCTACTTCCCCCAGATCAGCAGCGTCAAAGACCGCAAGAAGGCCGTGCTAGCTGATATCGGAGTGTCAGGTAGCTCATAACAAACATGTGAAAATCAGGGATGTCAAACTCATTTTCATTCAAGGGCCACATACAGACCAATTTGATCTCGTGTGGGCCAGATCATTAAAAAGATGGAGGGAAGGAAGGAAGGAAGGAAATAAGAAGGGAAGGAAGGAAAGACAGGCAAAAGGAAGGAAGGAAGAAAGTTAGGAAAGACAGACAGTGAAGAAAGGACAGACAGACGGAAGGAAGGAAGGAAAGAAGGAAGGACAGACAGAAGGAAGGGAGGAAGGAAGGAAGAACAGAAGGAAGAAAGGGAGGAAGGACAGACAGAAGGGAGGGAGGAAGGAAGGAAGAACAGAAGGAAGAAAGGAAGCAAAGACAGACAGAAGGGAGGGAGGAAGGAAGGAAGGAAGAACAGAAGGAAGAAAGGAAGCAAAGACAGACAGAAGGGAGGGAGGAAGGAAGGAAGGAAGAACAGAAGGAAGAAAGGGAGGAAGGACAGATGTAAGGAAGGACAGAACGAAGAAAGGAAGGAACGAAGAAAGGAAAAAGGGAAGGTAGGAAGGAAGGACAAGAACACAGGATGGCAAGTGGGCCGGATCACACCCCTTGGCGGGCCGAACCTGGCCCCCGGGCCGCATGTTTGACACCCCTGTTTTAAATCAATCTAACCGAGCAACGCAGGAATCTTTTCTTTCCTAAATCACCTCCCTGGACACCTTAAGTTCTTCAGAGTAAGAGGAAATATTGACTAAACTACACGAGCAAAGCGATGGAACCACGAACAGCTGATTAAAGGGTGTGGACGAGGAACTGATACAAGTGAACAGGGAGAAATAGGTTTTCAAGTTATTCAAGTCCTTCCTTCCTTCCTGCCTTCCTTCCTCCCTCCCTCCTTTCTTTCCTTCTTCCTCCCTTCTTCCTTCCTTCTTCCTCCTTCCCTCCCTCCTTGACTTGATATGAAACCAATTTAAACTTAAATGAAGTTAAAGTATACAGGAGAGCAATGCTCCATAGTTTAGTTTAGTTTATTTGGATCCCCATTAGCTGTTACCTAGGCAGCAGCTACTCTTCCATAGAGTCCAGATGAATGAATGTATTCAATTAAATCCTCCTTTCCTTCCTTTCCTCCCTTCCTTCCTTCCTTCCTTCCTCCCTCCTTTCCTTCCTTCCTTTCTTCTTTCCTTCTTTCCTCCGTCCTACCTACCTTCCTTCCTTCCTTCCTGCCTTCCTTCCTCCTTCCTTCTTCCTCCCTTCCTTCCTCTCTCTCTCCTTTCCTTCCTTCCTTCCTCCCTCCCTCCTTGACTCGATATGAAACCAATTTAAACTTAAATGAACTTAAAGTGTACAGGAGAGCAATGCTAGTTTAGTTTAGTTTAGTTTATTTGGATCCCCATTAGCTGTTACCTAGGCAACAGCTACTCTTCCATAGAGTCCAGATGAATGAATATATTCAATTAAAATGAAAATCTCTGTCTTGAGCTTTATGTTTGAACTCGGGGGTTAAACCAGGTCATATCTCGGCCATTATGCTTTGAATTACGTGCAGATAGATAAACACGTGTGGACGAGGAATTGATACAAGTGAACAGGGAGAAATAGGTTTTCAAGTTATAGCCCTTTTGAAAACAGAATAACAAAGCATGGAACAGCTTGTAAGTCAATAACACTTATAAGCTAATAAAGAAAAAATTACTAGGAGGCAATCAGAGAGAGCACATTTCATATCAATGATGTTTTCCTCACTCACTGTAACACTAAAAGACATCCTTACTGTGTTACTGTGAGGAGTTACACAAATAGACTTCCACACAAATGTACATCAGTCAGTCAGTAGCCCAAGGCCTGACACACTTCATGGAAATGTGTTCTCAAAGATCTCTATTTTTATAGCTTGTCTATAAAGATGCATCACAAGACTCACTTTAATCCCAACAAACAGCAAACCCTTAATTTACTATACTCGTGTAGATCTTAGAGCATAGGCTAAAAGATTCAGTTGGGGAAAATAAAACCATATGAAACTAATTTAACCTTCATGTCGTCCTGCCGGGTCAAATTGACCCTGTCTGTTTTGACTGTTCCTTCTGTCCTTCCGTCCTTCCTTCTTTCCTTCCCTCCTTCTGTCCTCCCTCCTTTCCTTCCTCCTTCTTTCCTCCATCCTTCCTTCCTTCCCTCATTCCTTCCTCCCTCTTTTCCTTCCTCCTTCCTTTCCTTCCCTCCTTCCTTCCTTCTTTCCTCCATCTTTCCATCCTTCCTTCCTCCCTCCTTCCTTCCTTCCTTCCTTCCTTCCTTCCTTCTTTCCTTCCTTCCTTCCTTCCTTCCTCCCTCCCTCCTTCCCTTCCTGCCTCTCTCCCTCCTTTCCTTCCTTCTCCCTCCCTTCTTCCTTCCTTCTCCCTCCCTTCTTCCTTCCTCCTTCCCTCACTCCTTGATTCAATATGAAACCAATTTAAACTTAAATGAACTTAAAGTGTACAGGAGAGCAATGCTCCATAGTTTAGTTTAGTTTATTTGGATCTCCATTAGCTGTTACCTAGGCAACAGCTACTCTTCCATAGAGTCCAGATGAATGAATATATTCAATTAAAATGAAATCTCTGTCTTGGGCTTTATGTTTGAACTCGGGGGTTAAACCAGGTCATATCTCGGCCATTATGCTTTGAATTACGTGCAGATAGATAAACACATTTCCTTTGATAAACCACCGTTTGGGGGTTATATTACAGCAGCTGCAGGTACACTGCAGGCTTTCCTGTTGCCAACAAAATCTGAGACTCGGTGGGAGGCAGTAACACGACCTAATCAAACACTGGCAGCAATCAATGCCTGTTGTATCAATGGAACGATGGGAAGGGGAAGAGAGGAGAGGAGCAGGATCAGTGTGCAAAAAGAAAGTCACACCCACCACTAGGGGAGCAATATCAAATTCTGATCTTACTTATTTAATTGTCTTTCTTTTAGTGTCTTTGTCAGAACTGCAATGTTGTATAAATATACTGACTAGTGAGTATTGGGTCTTTCTCATAGAAAGGTCTTGCATTTGGTTGTGCACAGACAAAGTGACAGGTAGTTTTACAAAGAATGAAAAAACATAGCTTCAGACCATAGACTGTATAAAAGAAATTTACATCTGTGACGTCACGCATTGGTTTGTGGACTGCTGCTCGGAAGCTAATAGTTTCAAATCTAGGCAGCGCCATCTTGAAAATTTCAGGTGCATGCTGGGAAAAATAAAAACACAGATTGAGACGGAAGTCCTTTTGACACCAAAACGGTCGCCCCCTGGTGGCCTTTTGATAGAATGCAGTTCTAAGTTACTTCCGCGTTGGCCTCATTTCAGAGGACTGGAACTCCCCGCCTGCTTGAGACAGACATTATCAGTGCATGAAGTGGGCTTGCCCGTTTGATGCTGCTGGCTTATTTAGTTATTATGGTAAACACGTCAGCCAATCTAGGTAAGGCTAGAGAAGCTAAGAGCTGCATTGAGCTGCTTAACCAGCAGTTCAAAAAAGTGAATGAAACATCAAAACACATTAAACAGAGTCATTTGATTCAATGATAACATATATGGTGGATGGATGGATAACGTAAGATTTAGTCTTCCGAGTGAATTGCTTTAACACTGAAGCCATGACTAAGAAAGTTATAAAGGGACATTCTGAAATCAGAGGTGTTTTTGCTTTAATGTTGAACCCTTACATACTGTTCAGGGTGAAGATTTGGCACATTTTTACAAATGAGAGCTGTAAAAACACTATATACATTTCTTTCAGCTGGACTTTTCCTAATGTGACCCACAGCATACAAAAATGGAAATAAACTGCATAATTTTTATGCAGCTGATGCACATTTTTATATGGTAAATGGACTGTACTTATATAGTGCCTTTCTAGTCTTTGCGACCACTCAAAGCGCTTCACATTACAACTCATTCACCCATTCACACACATTCATACACTCATACAGGGGCTACCACACAGGGTGCCAACCTGCTCATCAGGGGGAATTTAACCATTCATTCATATTCATATACCGTTGGCACAGCAACGGGAGCAATTTGGGGTTAAGTGTCTTGCCCAAGGACACATCGACATGTGGACTGGAGGAGCCAGGAATCGAATCGCCAATCTTCCAATTGGAGGATGACCGCTCTACCTCCTGAGCCACAGCCGCCCCCGTACTTATGCAAATGTACAAATTTTGACCTAAAAAAAGTAATCAGCATTCAATCATGTTCAAATGTTATGTTCCATAAGACTAATCAAACCAAAAATTATGAATGTGAATTAGTGTAGAGACGAATTATGAGTCAGAATATGAATATAGTATGTGTGGGTTAAAACTGTTAGTCAGTGACATTTTACTCTTCTCAGTGTTACGTCCACTCCAAAAATAATCCACTGACCACCAGGCAGCTGATTCGTACTGCTGTCATTATCATATCCGACTTTCAACCATCATGCATCTATAGAAAGTTGATTCAGCCTACATGCTGTTTGTCATCATTCCCCTCCTTCCCACTCATGCAGCTGCACCACATTACATGCTACTAAACACTAAACTGCAGTATTTTGGATGTTATTCTAGGTTATGAGAATTAGAGAACAGTTTATATTTTCTTTTTTATGCGTAAATGTTCCCATCTCGTCAGTACTCGACTCTCATAGAAAATATATGAGCTCTCTTTTCAAACTGTTGAAAAATGACGATTCAGATAATTGTAGTTTTGGTTTGACAAAATAAAAGAAAGTAGAGGAGCTGTGGGAGACAGAGGGATAAAGGAGGGAAGGAGTTCTCCTGTGCTGCTAACAAGCCTCGGGAACATTGTGCTTTGGTGTCTCTGACAATGTGAACTCGGACATGATGACAAAATAGTCAGATGGAGTTGGTTAATGAGGCCATTTCTGTCACAGGCAAAGATTCTCCTTCCCTGTTTTTTTATCACTCACACACTCTTTTTGTCTCTTTCTCTTTCTTCCGCCATGCCTGTGTTGTAATATGAGATGCTATGTGCCGTATCGAAGCGAGGAAACGACTGGTATATGTGTCCTGATCTGACCTGTTTCTGATTTAACTTTATCTTCAGTCTCCCTCACTGCCGCACTTCCAACTGTAGTATATGTGATAGGTGGATGGTTGAGTCCCCTTAACCTTCCTGTCGTCCTCCCGGGTCAAATTGACCCCGTCTGTTTTGACTGTTCCTTCTTTCATCCCTTCCTTCCTTTCTTTTTTTTCCTTCCTTCCTTCCAACCTTCCTTCCTTCCTTCCTTCCTTCATCTTTTCCTCCCTTCCTCTCTTTCTTCCTTCCTCCTTTCCTTCCTTCTTTCTCCCTTCCTTCCTTCTGTCCTTCCTTCCTCCTTCCTTCCTTCCTTCCTCCCTCCTTTCCTTCCTTCTTCCTTCCTTCCTTCCTCCCTCCTTTCCTTCCTTCCTCCCTCCTTTCCTTCCTTTCTTCCTTCCTTCCTTCCTCCTTTCCTTCCTTCTTTCTTTCTCCCTTCCTTCCTTCTTCCTCCTTTCCTTCCTTCTTCCTCCCGTCCTTCCTTCCTCCCTTCCTTCTTTCTTTCTCCCTTCCTTCCTTCCTCCCTCCTTTCCTTTCTTCTTCCTCCCTTCCTTCCTTGACTCGAGGACAATAGGAGGGTTAAGCTATATGGAATGCAGGTGAACTAAGTTAAGTTGTATTGTTTTATCATTGAAATGACAAGAAAGTATGTTTTCTATTTTACATCTATAAGAAGTTTATTATTATCATTATTATTATTTATTAATTTTTTTCCACTGTCTCTCTTTGCAGCATTCTGGTCCTTCATGTGGTTTGTGGGTTTCTGTTTCTTGGCCAACCAGTGGCAGGTGACCAAGCATGAAGACAACCCACTGAGGGAGGGTGGGGACGCTGCCAGAGCAGCCATCACCTTCTCCTTCTTTTCCATCTTCACCTGGGTAAGAATATATCCACTATTCATTGAGCCGTAGTTTAACAAAACACATAATATAACACAGCAAGGTGGGTGAGTTTATTTAAAGGTTGGAACAAAAACACCCACAAACTTCCTCCTTTACTTACCAATATAGCCAGTGAGCTATATAAATGTGTATTCCTTAACTACCTTCTCTACCACTACCATCTTCCTTTTGGTTGCAGGTGAACCAGGGTTATTATAGTTACTAAATATAACTAACTAAAACTAAAACTAAAACTAAAACTAGCAGTGAAAATATTAATTTAGTAAACTGAAATGAAATAAAATAAAAGAGTTTTGTAAAAAAAACGAAAACTGAATAAAAACTACAATGAACAATGCAAAACTAACTAAAACTGAAGTGAATTGCAGATAACATCAGCTTTGTTTTAGTTTTCTTTTCATTGTCTCCATGGTGACTGTATAGTGTTCAGTGTGACTTGTAGAGATAACGGGCTAGTACCAGCAGGGAGAACACAAACACAGTGTCAGCATTATTTCAACCTTTATAGCTTCTACTAATCAAGGCTTTCCTCCTAATACCTGAAACACTAAAAACTAAGACTAATGGCGCTTTTCCACTACACAGTTCCAGCATGACTCGGCTCGCCTCTACTCGGCGTTTCCACTAGGGATAGTACCTGGTACCTGCTACTTTTTTAGTACCTGCTCTGCTGAGGTTCCAAGCGAGCCGGGCCGATACTAAATGTGACGTCAGTGACTGCCGGCCACTGATTGGTCAGAAGAGTTGTCGCTGGAAGAGTCATGAGCCGTCCCACACAAGAATCAAACCCGGCATTTTTAAATACCGGCAACAGCGTTACAGTCATACGGCTCAATGTTCTTGCTTTGTGTGTGACAGGAGGACACATACAGCAGCAAGTACACCACTGCCTCCATGTCCTCCATTGTTTATGTGTTTGTGTCGCGTATAAAACGAAGTCACGGCAGTATCGCTGAGCCGTTGCTATGACGACCCCGCCCACGTTGAGTAGGTACCTTTTTGTAATGGAAAAGGTCTTACCTGGAACCGAGCCGAGCCGAGGCGAGTCGAGTCGTGCTGGAACTGTGTAGTGGAAAAGCGCCATAAGACTAAATAAAAACTAAACTAAAACTACTTCATCGCTTGTTAAACTAACTCAAACTAAACTGAAACAAAAAAGCAAACTGAAAAACTAAATAGAAATAAAAACTAATGAAAATTTCAAAACTATAATAATAACCCTGGACTGTGAACTCAAACTTCTCATTTGTTTAATTTGTGTACATGTGAACTCATCAGTGTGTGGATATTGTTCCCAACAGGGCGCCCAGACTCTATTTTCTATGGAGAAGTTAAAGAATGTGTCATTTGAAGAGGAATACACCAAGCTGTTCCCCCCTCAACCTCAACCTCATCAGCCTCTTGTCTGACTCTGCTCTGTCTCACCCCCCCACCCCCACCCCCTCCTCCCATCTGCATTAACTCTCTGCAAGAGGTTCGACATACTCGTGTTACATGACTGTGACTGCACTTGTTTAAGGGCACCCTGTAACATCAATACAGCTGAAAGTGAGCGTATTTGTAGAAGAACAGTCGTACCATTGATGTTTCCAGTAAGATGTATCTCAATGTTTGTGCCTATTGTAGTTAAACAGCTTATTTCCTGTTCCGTCTACATTATAATGATAATGTATGTGCAGGTGGGCTGATCAATATCGATGACTCAACAATGACTATAACCAGTGTTGCAATGAAAGCTCCCTGCACACGGCGACGTTTGAACTGTTTCAAACCAACAACTGATATTTATATTGATGTTTTATTCAATTATGAGACAAACATGAATCAAAAGCTAAAGAAAAGCATACACACTGAATGTTTCTTTGGATATATTTGGTTATTAAAGTATAAGGCTGTTGATTTTCTATATTTTTCTCATTGTCAAAAAGTCTCATGTGCAGACCAACTGATCAACAATGAATTGATACACTTTCAAGTATTGTGTGTGTGTATCCAAAACCTGATATATGTCATTCCTCTGTGCCGTAAATGAGCCACACCACTGCACTCGCTAGCTTGTTCTACATATCACACCCATGTAAGGCTGCGTTCACACTGCAGGCAAATCTGATTCAAATCTGATTCCTTCTCAAATCAGATTTTTAGGCCTGACTGTCCACACTGTTTTTATCAAGTGTCCAAATCGGATTTGGCTCTGTTCAGACTGGGCCACATTAATGACCAATCTGACAGGTTGGCGTGGCAACGTTGTCAGAGCGGAGGCGTCATCTAGCGTGTATTGTGTGATGTCATATAATTGCGACAGCAACAACAAACCCTCAAGCTTCTCTTGAACGGAGCCATCTCCCCAAAGATTAAGAATATGGTTTGGTCCTTGGACTGATGTTTTTGACGTCCTCCGTTGCCTCCAGTGATCTCACCTAGCAACAACAACTGGAATAAGTGCGAGTCTGGTGTCGCATAGAGTGACGTAGCGTAGAGACGTAGAGAGATGTCACAGACAGTCAAATCCGATATGAGTGTTTGGAGCTGTTCAGACTCACACACATCTGTCCAAACCCGATTTGAAACTACCTCCCAAAGGTGGTTTCAATCTGGTTGGCAAAAATCTGTGATTTATGACTGTTCAGACTTCATAAGAGCCATTGGATTTTGGCTTGCAGTGTGAACGCGGCCTAACTCTCTCAAAGAACTTTGGTTAGAAAAAAATCAAGAGGTTACAATCATTGACATGCTTTTAACAGTTTTTGGATGATTACAGCACAAAGGAATTACATATATATCAGGCTTTGAATACACACAATACTCCTAAGTCATTGTTGGCTTGGCTCTGCACATGACATTTGTTGACAGTAAGAAAACATATAGAACATTTCCAGCCAAATCCTTCTAAGATCACTTGTGCCCTTATACAAGTTCAGTCACAATTCAGAGGACAGGCTTCCTTTCTCTCATCCTTAGCGTGAAGGTTTACAGATTGATTGCTACTACTGTCTTTTTTGCTATAAAAGGTATAATTGTCAAGGGGAGAGTTTTTAAATTAAAAAAAAGTTTAAAATGTCAAATTCTGAATCTTTACAATGAGTTTTATTTTGCTTATATTTCTGTTTTTTGATGAAGCTACATTCAAAAACTACTTTTTTCCCCCAGTTTTGTGAATAGTCATGCTTTCACTTTTTCTATCATCTCATTAAATTTAGTTGGTAGAATTTTTTGTTTCGGCTTCACAATTTAGGCAGGCAGTTTTTAAGACAATTTAACTGAAGTATCAACTGTTTTATTGCATATTCATGGTATTTTTATGGCCTGTAACTGTGCACGTTATTGAGTCATAAATAAGTTTTATTACATGAGTACTCCCACGTCTACATTGACAAAATCATTACGTAACATGCATGATTGAAGAGCTATGGGTTCAGCCTGTAAGATCATATAATGACTACAATAATTGCCTCTTTTTTATCCTAAAAAAAATTGACTTTAATTTTATGCAATCCATCAACCTGATTGAAAATGAGATGCACTTAAGCTGTCCAAATCACAAGTAGGCTGAAGAGACGTACAGTACTGACAATACAGAGGAGTGTTGTATCAGACTATCAAAGACAATCAAAAAGTGTTCACACTAAAGTCGATGCGTCTGCAACATCTGATCGAGCTGAGACACAACAGTAAATAAAACCTCCTCCTGAAACCTCTCGGCGCTCATCTTCAATCATCACGACTCTCTCTGTGGTTTTCCTCTCTCTCTCTCTCTCTCTACTGTATGTGAATGTCTGTGTTTGCTCCGTCTACCAATGGTATAGCTGGCTTTTATCCCCCAGTTGTCTTGAAACATCTCTAATTATCGACAAAAGTGAAAGCCTCAGCTGTTTAATAATGCACACATATTGCACTGTACCTGTCCCAGTGATGCTGAGGCGGTGTTTCTCTTTATGGAGATAAAAAAATAGATAAATAGCCTTTTTTTTTTTTTTTTTTGTTTCACTGCCGCTCTTGGATCTAACTTTGCTCTGACTAACTAAATGACTCCTTCAATCTATCTAATGAGCTTCACAAGCTTTTTTTCAGCAAACTAATCAATGTTTCCTTCTCTCTCTTCTCCCCCAAACCCCTCTGCTGTAACACTACTACATCTCTGCTTCGGCATCTATCTCCACGCCATTCATCTATCCGTGCATCGTCTTCCTGTCACCCTCTTTTATCCCCGACGATCTATCCTATCCCCTCCATCCATCCATCACCCCAAAAGGCGGGCCAGTCCTTCCTGGGCTTCCAGAGATACAAGCTGGGGGCCGACTCAGCTCTCTTCTCCCAGGAGTACACGGACCCCAGCCAGGACGCAGCCGGAGCCCCATACACCTCATTCGGTGGGGACGACGTGGAGAGCCCAGAGGGAGGAGGAGGGGGCAAGGCTAACAGCGATGGGGCCTTCGATGGCACCGCAGGTTACCAGCGCCAGGACTACTGAGATATTGAGGGTAGTAAGATCTGGATGAAGTTGCCCATAGTTTCTAATTTAGAGTATGGTTTGACTTGTTCCTAACAACATTTACGTGCAACATTTAGCTGATAATCTTAAGCCAACGTGACTAACAAAGTTTCAGTAGTCATAGAGGATTTCACACCTGTGACATTTCGGTTATTGGACTGTCAGGCAGTGTCACCTGTTAAAGAGGCAGAAATTGATCTCTAGGTCAGAAATCATTGGGCAACTTTCCAGATTTGGGGAAAGACAGGTAACAGCTAGGAGTGAGACAAGATGTCAGTTAGGCGTGAGCTTGCTACTAGAACAATAGAAAGGGGGCGTTGGAGATTCATAGGAAGGGGTTCTTAGGATGCGGAAATGCCACACTTTGGGTGTGGTTGGAGTTGTCAGGGAGGGTTTACGGGGCAAACTGTGGGTGGGAAGAATCGGGGGCGGATCAAAAGTTTGCAGAAAAGGTCACCATGTAGCAGATCAGTGCTTGTGACCACATTGCCTTCATCTTCTGAGGTCTGCTGTCAGTCAGCTAAATGACTGCGATCAGTGTTAGTTGAAAAACCCTCAAAGACAAACACACACTCTACAAACACACACACACACACTCTACAAACACACACACGCACACATGCAAGCACACGTTCACAGCATATCGATTTTAAACAGAACACAAGTTTCTGCTGACGAAACTCCTTAGAGGTGCATTACAGGATATCAGCGTAGACAAACAAGCAGCAGTGGCATAACCGGCAACTAATCCCCTCAACAGTTTGTGTGCTTGTGTGTATGTGTGTGTGTGTGTGTGTTGAAAGGTCTCCTTTGGGTTTTTTTTAATTAATCGTGGGTGTAGAGCGGTGTGTGTTTTCTTGTTTTCTAGAAGAACCCGCTTTTTCTTCCCTCGACTGTTGCCTTAGTGCTGACTGCCAAGCGAAATCCAACGAACACAGGGCAACATCCACCCAACCTGCGCAGTATCACGTAAAGCTTATTGGGTTTTGTCTTTCTTTTTTGTTCTTAAACACATGCAACTCTGAACAAAACCAAACATTTCTTATCATTGTTGAGCAACCCAAGTTATAGTAAAATTACAGTTTCAAGTCAGCAGGCCTACAGACAGAGAACTTACTACACTGAAGAACTGCAGGTTATTTATCTATTCTGTTTTTCACTTGTTTTCAACAAATCTATAGCTGAGGCAACCATGAACATCCTGAGTATTTATGAACATGCATTGCTTCATTTTCTGAAAGAATAAAGTATATCTATCTCTCTATAAATATATGTAAATCTATAATTCAGTATATTAGAGTGTTTGAAAAAAAAAGAAGAGATTATGCTTTATTTTAGGGCATTATGCTAGTTCTGTATAAAAAAAAAGAAAAGACAAAAGAAAGATGATTTATGGTCTGTTGAGTGTTATTGTGACAAGATATATGGTGAGGTCATCACCACGCGTCATTGTTTATGTTGCTTTCAGGGTAAGGAGATGTTTTTATTTTGGGATAATAATACTAACTATTAACAAAATACAGCAACAAAAATGTGACCAAATTATCAGTAGTATATATGCAGAATATATACTTAATACTGTACATCTGTGTAGACGTAGACATGTGTGATGTTCCTCTGTGAAATCCGTTCAAAAAGCAAAGTAAGGTTTAAGAAAAAAAGATTGTGTACAAATCTATGTTTTTGATGTGTTTGATTTTAACCAATAAAAATAAAGAAAATGCTGATAAAGATATGAATGTCTGGTTTGGGATTTTTTTTGTATATTTTAACCTCTTAACGTACGCTGTTCCGTCTACGGGACGGGACGGATGTTAAGAGGTAGCGACACGTTATTCTGAATGTTTTAAACACCAACCCTTAAACATATATATTCATGCCGTACATTGTTGGAAAGCTTAGATTGTCCTGATTCATTCAAGACCACTCACGACTTATATGGTTGCTCACAGCCGTAATAGTATTAGCGATTAGCTCGGCTAGCCCCTCAGCTAAGTGAGTAAGCTAAGTAGTAAGCTACATACCTTCAAAGTCTTCTCTTTATCCACAACGATCATCTTATGACTCAGGACTTTATGTACAGCTCGCCAAGTATCCATTCTTGTGAAATATGAAATCCGTTTCCATAAAACCGAAATATTTTCCTCAATATGTCCATGTATTTAGTCCAACACATAACGTAATAACACAAATAACAAACCATATACGGTCCGTTTACGTCATTTCCTGACCTGCACGTCCATCTCAGAGTACACGTGACTAGATGTTTACGACTGTGAGCCTCTTCTGCTTCTGACGACACCACACACAAGCCAATCGGTGTTTAGGATTAGGCAGTATATGTCATTGTAAAGGGAAACCTATGGGCGTGTAAACAACCCCATCATTGTAACCTCTGCCACTCTTTGTCAGTAAGTCACAGAATCACACAGACACTTTTACAAGAATCCTGAGAGTGTTTCCTTTCCAATGATACCAGACACATCTCTGAGTCTCAAACTATGTGGGATCTGTGCTGCTCACAACTTGAGCATGTCGTTTAGGCTAACAACATAAAAAATTAGGGGCGTATGTTAAGTGGTTATTTTCCACCTGCTAAAACTCTGCAGAAGTCTGGAGGATTTTAGAGATTTAAACTTTTTGGCTTCTCAGTTTACACAGGTGTGTTTGGGAGGTGATGCATCTGCTTATTACCTTTCATAATTAAATAACAGTAAAAACCAGCAGGTCATTAGCAGCGGTTGGCCTTCATATCAGTTTCTTATTATAGAAATATGTATATAGTTTATTTATGCATCGGTAAAACTGAGATCATAGTTTCCTATACTTACAAACAAGTGACAAAGAACACAAATACTGCAGATATAAACTAATTTAACCCTCCTGTTGTCCTTGGGTCAAGGAAGGGAGGGAAGAAGGAAAGGAGGGAGGAAGGAAGGAAGGAAGGAAGGAAGGAAAGGAGGGAGGAAGGAAGGAAGGAAGGAAGGAAGGAAGGAAGGAAGGAAGGAAAGGAGGAAAGGAGGGAGGAAGGAAGGAAGGAAAGGAGGGAGGGAGGGAGGGAAGGAGGAAGGAAGGAAAGACGGAGGAAAGAAGGAAGGAAGGAGGGAGGGAGAAAGGAAACGAGGAAGGAAGGAAGGAAGGAAGGAAGGAGGGAGGGAGAAAGGAAATGAGGAAGGAAGGAAAGAAGGACAGAGGAAAGAAGGAAGGGAGAAAGGTAGGGGGAGGAAAGAAAAAGAGAAGGAAAGAAGGAAGGAAGGAAGGAAGGAAGGAAGGAAGGAAGGAACAGTCAAAACACACGGGGTCAATTTGACCCGGGAGGACGACACAAAGGTTAAGTGTTTTCATTCCAGTTGTGATACTGAACGGCTGCAGTAAAATATATGTGGTGCATATCTCCCTCTACTGGCAACACATGTACCTACACCTATATATTATTATTATTATTACATAATAAGGAAAGATTTTCTCTCCACCTCATAGAGAAGTTGGTGTTTTTATGATAAGGCTTATTTGTAAATCCCTTCTGATTGCTTTTGCTAAGTTGCTATGTTTTTAAAGGTGAAAAGGTTGGAGTGTAATAATGAGCGAGGCTTCTCAATAATTAAATAGGGGGGAAAAAAGAAAAGAAAAACAGACCTCAAACAAAGGATAAATCTGTTTTCACCCCAATGTAGGTATTAGCTCATTATACCAGAAACAGATTGAGGTTATTACTGTATTGTGACAGTTCAAATTTACACCCAAATTATTATAAGCCCTTATTGGTGGGTGCAGTAAATAAAACTCAAACTGTAAGTTGACCTTTTTTTGACAGCAGGAAAATTAAAGCTAGACAAAATGACAGAAATAATGCAATTATAAAAACATAGGTCAGAAACATCTGGTTGCTGTAAACTATTGTAGTCCACAATAAAGCCATATGGTGGCGCTATTGTCAAAGAAATTACTGTAGCAACAAACAGGAAATACTATTTATTGGCTTCTTAATTGTTTTATAAGTGAAGGTATGTAAAGCAAATTAAAAGATACGTATAAGGAAAGAAAATAAAAAAACAACCATGCAGATGATCAACATAATTTTGCTAAGAAAAACTAAAAACTAATGAGTTGATACTTGTGTTGCATTAAAGTGCTGTCGGTGCTCCTCACCAAAATATTGAGCAAGACTGATGAATCTGGGAAATCTGACTATAAAACACCACCAGAATTTGGGACACATTTAGAAAAGTGAATGGCATACTGGTGAACAGCTGATAGCAAAAAATGTGTCAATAATTATTCTATTATTATCATCTGTAAAATGTAAACAAAATAGGCCTATCAGTGTTCATAATCTTCAGTATTCACCTTAGTGAGGATAAACAGACAAAGCCGCCAGGGATATTTCCCAATATCATTTGATGTTAACCTTTACATACTATTCAGGGTCAAATGTGACTCATTGTTACTTTTAAGAGTTGTAGAAACACCATTTACACATTTAGTTTAACAGAACTCTTCTTAAATTGTCCCACAGTATACACAAATGTAAAAGTAAAATGTGTCACTTTTTTAAACTTTTGTGCAGCTGATACACATTTTTATATATGCAAATGTATACATTTTTTAAAAAGCCATTCAAACATATTATTCTTCATATTTTCTCTGGGACCATAAAACAGTGATATGTGAATCTCTGTCTAAGGCTTAATCAAACATGAATTAATGACTGATAAAGGTGAACTGGTGTAGAGACTAATTATGAGTCAGAATATGAACAGTATGTAAAGGTAATCATTTTAATTTTTTAATAATTTACATTAAATGCAGTGAGCGCTCATGTTTAGAATCTCGAAGCTCAGAATTCGGACTTTGCGATGAGTCCTTGAATGCGTCCAACATGGCGGCCCAGCGGAGGAATTTGATGCAGAGCGTGAGTTATAAAACTTAACCTTAAACTTAACTCTTCAACCTGCAGTGGTAAAGTTTAAACACACATGTAACATCCCTATTATCTTACTTATCCCTCCCGGTGGTCTTCACTCTTCTCTTGTCTTTTGTTATCATTTAGTGTCCTTCTTTGATGCTAGTGCTAGCTACAATAGTTGATCTCTCTTAATGCTTAGCCAGCTAACATTAGCCTTGCATGTAATCTCAAGATAATAAGATTTATCAGAGGTTAATCTCTAAAGACAGATAATATAACTAAAAAGTAAAGTGGGGGAGGTAACTGTGTGGTGGATAACAACTATCTACTCCCCTGGTTTGCTTGTCAGAAAGCTTGTGTGAGTTAGCAGAGAGTCACAGTCGGCTAGCTGGATGCTTTGTAAACAAACATTATTAACTAATTATTAGCTTTATTTATTAAGTTGTCAGATGGTTTGAAGCGGTTATTGGTTTTAAAAGAAGCTTTAGTAGTTGTTAGTAGTGGTTCATGGTACCTGTTTTAATATTCATACGTACTATTATCATTATTATTATTATGCGTATTATAACTATATAATAGCCTGTCAAAGGGTTTAAAGGACTTAAAATATCTTATTACTATTAAACACAAAGACTTTTAAGACATTTTTTCACCATTGCTCTCTTATGATGTGCTTTTATCTAATATTTGTTTTGTCCTGTCGTTTTAATTTAATATTATCCCATTTTATGTTTCCTATGTTTTACTGGTGTTTCATGATTTAGCACTTTGTGGCATTTCCTGCATTAATTGTGCTCCATAAATACAGTTGCTTATTATTAATGAGATTAGAGATAAAATAAAATATTCCTTTATTAGTCACACAATGAGGCAGTAAATATAGAAGAGCGTCATTAAAAAAAGAATAGATAACAATAAATAACAATTAAGTAGGTACTAAAGCAATAAAAACAATAGTAGTAAAAAAAAAATAGTTTGAGTTTGATATTGTTATTGCACAGATATAAAGTGATATATAGTATTGTGCAGAAGTCATAGGCCACCATTAGATTAGTTGTTTCAGCAATGCTATAATAACCATATATAACTATTTCTCAGTCTCTTTATTAGAATACAACCAGGAAATACAGGAAATGTAGATGCAGTATTAAACAAGACAGGGAAGAAACACTTGAGCAACAGCAGGAACCTGGCTCTCTTAAACCTAAATGGAGTGGAACCTTAATTAATAATAATATTTAATAATGAATGTTAAACTTTGTATTTCCTGTTTAGTATAATGGTGATGGCCTAAGACTCTTGCACAGTAATGTATATATAATGCACATTTGAACTGAAGTAGTAGTATACCTAAAATACTAATATTGCACAGTCATTTTGGGGGGGGGGGTTTCTTGGGATCAGTGCTGATTGTACAGTCTGGTAGCTGCAGGAAGGAAGGAAGGAAGGAAGGAAGGAAGGAAGGAAGGAAGGAAGGAAGGAAGGAAGCTGTGATATCGCTCCATCACACACTTTGTCTGAAGGAGTCTGTAGCTGAAGGAGTCTCCAGTGGGGTCTCGGGGTCATCCCAGGACGTTACTATTATTATTATTATTATTATTTCATTATTGACACACCTCATAATGTCATTTTATATTACACTAGATTCACTGAACCTCTAAGGCATGGATGTCAAACATGCGGCCCGTGGGCCAAAACCGGCCTGCCAAGGCATCCAATCCGGCCCACTTTCCTTCTTGTCTTCTTTTCCTTCCTTCCTTCCTATCATCTGTCCTTCTTTCCTTCCTTCCTACCCTCCTGTCATCTGTCCTTCTTTCCTTCCTCCTTTTCTTACTTCTTTCCTTCTTTGTTTACTTCCCTTTGACCTTCCTTCCTACCATCTTTCCTTCATCTTCTTTTCCTTCCTTCCTTTCCCCTTTCCTTTCCTTCATATTCCCTTTTCCTTCCTTCCTTCCTTTCTTCTTTTCATGTTTCCATCCCTCCTTCTTTCCTTCCGTCATTCTTTCCCTTCCTTCCTTCCTTCCTTCCATCTTTCCTTCCTGTCTTCTTTTCCTTTCTTCCTTTGCCCTTCCTTCCTTCTTTCCTTCCGTCATTCCTTACCTTCCCTCCTTTTCTTCCTATCACTTTTCCCTTCTTTCCATTCTTGTTTCCTTCCGTCCGTCCTTCCTTCCTCCCTTCCGGCCCATATGAAATCAAATTTGGCTTGAACTAAAATGAGTTTGACATCCCTGCTCTAAGGAGACGGTGTTGGTATATACTCTACATAATAATGACGGGAACTTAACATCACTTTAGTCCTTTTTTATTCCTTTTTTAAGGACTTTCAGTGATTACACAACACAACCCCTGTGGCGTAGGTTTTTTTTTTTTGTGCTTCCTCTTCAGCCCAAACTGTGTCAAACTGTTACAGCAACAAGCAGCAGCGGTTATGCTGATGTAAGGCAGGCTTTAAAAGCATTATCACTTCCATTTATAGAGCACTTTCCATTAGAGGTAGACTCCACATGCTTTTACAGTTACAGTAAAAAATAAGAGTATAAGACGCAGTTTATTTTGGGAAAGACACTTTTCTGTTAAAGACTGCTTTATTTGAATGTAGTTAATTATTTTCATACTCCAAAACTTTCTCATTTTACTTTTATTTTAAACACATATTACACCTGAAAGTCTAAGTCACCATAGACTAACTTTTATACTTTTAACAATGTGGTCGACTCCCCAAGCAAATTTAAACAGGTTTTGGTTTCATGTGCTAATGGCGCTTTTCCACTACAAAGTTCCAGCACTACTCGGCTCGACTCGGTTCCAGGAACGACCTTTTCCATTACAAGAAGGTACCTACTCAACGTGGGCGAGGGTCGTCATAGCAACGGCTCTGCGAAACTGCCGTGACCTTGTTTTAAACCCGACACAAACACATGAACAATGGAGGACATGGAGGTGATGGTGTACTTGCTGCTGTATGTGGCTTTCTGTCACACACAAAGCAAGAAAACTGTCCTTCTTTCCTTCCCTCTGTCCTTCCTTCCTTCCTTCCTTCCTTCCTTCCCTCTGTCCTGCCTTCCTTCCCTCTCTCTGTCCTTCCTTCCTTCCTTCCTTCCTTTTTTCCATCCTTCCTTCCGTTTGTCTGTCCTTCCTTTCTTCCCTCTGTCCTTCCTTCCATCCCTCTGTCCTTTCTTCCTTCCTTCCTTCCTTTTTTCCGTCCTTCCTTCCATTTGTCCTTCTTTCCTTCCCTCTGTCCTTTCTTCCTTTTTTCCGTCCTTCCTTCCATTTGTCCTTCTTTCCTTCCCTCTGTCCTTCCTTCCTTCCTTCCTTCCTTTTTTCCGTCCTTCCTTCCTTCCTTCCCTCTGTCCTTTCTTCCTTCCTTCCTTCCTTTTTTCCGTCCTTCCTTCCCTCTGTCCTTCCTTCCTTCCTTCCTGCTGCTGTATGTGTCTTTCTGTCACACACAAAGCAACAAAATTGAGCCGTATGGCTGTAACACTGTTGCCAGTATTTAAAAATGGCGGGTTTGATTCTTGTGTGGGACGGCTCATGACTCTTCCAGCGACAACTCTTCTGACCAATCAGCGGCTGGCAGTCTGATGACGTCACATTTAGTATCGGCTCGGCTCGCTTGGAACCTCAGCAGAGCAGGTACTAAAAAAGCACCAGGTACCAGGTACTATCCCTAGTGGAAACACAAAAACAACGAGTCGAGTCGAGTCGAGCTGGAACTGTGTAGTGGGAAAGCGCCATTAGTCACTCACCACCTCCGCTGTGATAAATAGAGGAAGAACCTTTTTTTTTAACATGCCTCCTCTGACTCCTTTGTTTCCCTCCTCAGCATCAGAGCTGGACAGATGACCTGCCGCTGTGTCAGATGTGCGGGGTTGGCACAGCACCCAACTGTGTGTACGCCGCAGAGGGTAAAGGCACCGAGAGCCACCCCAACGAGGACGGACACCTCAGGTTCAGGTAAGAAAATGGAATATTGAAAAACAGCAAAGATAATGTCATTCTTGTACCATTCCTCCCTTTTTTTTGTTTTTTAGTGTTACAGTCCAAACTTTGAACTGGTGCTGTTTGTAAATAATAACATATAACATTATCAAACTGCAGATTATTCAACCAGCTGATCATATCAAACTGGAAGCATCCACCAATCAACTTTTCAGGCTAATTAGTAGAATTTCTACTGTTCAATGTCCTCTTAACCTTCCTGTCCTCGTCAAATTGACTGTTCCTTTTTTCCTCCCTCCCTCCCTCCCTCTTACGTTCCTTCCTTCTTTGCTCCATCTGTCCTTCCTTCCTTCCTTTCCTTCCTCCCTTCCTTCTTTCTTCCTTCCTTCCTTCCTTCCTTCTTTCCTTCCTTCCTTCCTTCTTTCCTTCCTTCCTTCCTTCCTTCTTTCCTCCCTCCCTCCCTCCTTTCCTTCCTTCTTCCTCCCTTCCTCCCTTCCTCCCTCCTTTCCTTCCTCCCTTCCTCCCTACTACCTTCCTTCCTTCCTCCTTTCCTCCGTCATTCCTTCCTTCCTCCTTTCCTCCCTTCTTCCCTCCTTTCCTCCCTTCCTCCCTTCCTTCCTCCTTTCCTCCCTTCTTCCCTCCTTTCCTCCCTTCCTCCCTCCTTTCCTCCCTTCCTCCCTCCTTTCCTTCCTTCCTTCCATGACTCGAGGACAACAGGAGGGTTAAAATCCTAAACTTTGTAGAAATGATTAACAAACAGTCTGATTATGTGTTTATAATGGTGGTGAGTTAATAGGCAAATCAGAAGTGTTGTTACTGATCCTGACTTGTTGCCATCATAATAGTTCATTAATATCCAGGCTTACAGTATTAACCCTTACATACTGTATTCTGTTCATATCCTGACTCATAATTAGTCTCTACACCAGTCTAGTCACATTCATAAACTCCCCGTCAGTAATTAATACATGTTGATTAATCTGCAAACACAGTGTATGATATTTATTTATGGAGATACAATACACAAACAATATGTTACATTTACATATGAGTCAGTGGCAAATAAAGGTTGGCAAGATGAGCCTCAGGTTTGTTAAAATGCATCATTTGAAATGACATTTGCACCATTTATTTACCAAAAGTAAGACTGAATGCTCCTGAAAATGTCAAATGGTGTAACCACAAAATAATGATAAATATTATAGTATAACATGTTACAATGTATTTAAGTTTACTTATAAATAATAATTATGTCTTTAAGTAATTAAGTAAATGTTTCCTGATCTCCGTGATTCTCCAGATTAAATGTAATATTTAGAACAGTTGTATCCCATTACCTTTATTTGGTATAAAAAGTTATAATATAAGATCATACCAAACTTGTTGATGTGGTGTTTTATTGAGTATATTTAATTATTTATATGGTTTATTGAGAATTTAGCATTTTTCAGCAAGTTGAATTATTTGGTACAAAGTTTTTATGGTTACACCACTTAGACATTTTTGCCATAATCCTCTAATATATTCTCCTTTCTTCCTTCCTTCCTTCCTTCCTTCCTTCCTTCCTTCCTTCCTACCTACCATCCCTCCTTCCTTCCTTCTTTCATTCCTTCCTCCCTTCGTTCCTTCCTTCCTCCCTTCATTCATTCATTCATTCATTCCTCCCTCCCTCCCTCCCTTCCTTCCTTCCTTCCTTCCTTCCTTCCTTCCTTCCTTCCTTCCTTCCTTCCTTCATTCCTTCATTCCTTCTGTCCTTCCTTCTGTCCAGTTTTTATGGTTACACCACTTAGACATATTTGCCATAATTCTCTAATATATTCTCTCAAAATGGATTAAAAGCAGAAATTTGATGCTCGGTCCACAAAAAAAGGATGTGTGCAAGTTATTCATATGTTTATTTTCACATTTTAACACCTTTAAATTTGACTAAACTGCTTGGACCCAAAACAAGTTCATCAACCCAAATAGAAAAATGTGTAATAGCATCATTTTGTTTTCTCCACGAATCAGAGGCGAGGACGGCTGTTTCCTGTACGGGGTTTTTAACGGTTATGACGGCAGCAAAGTGTCCAGCTTCGCCTCGCAGTGTCTGACGGCCGAACTGCTGCTCGGACAGCTCAACTCCAGCCACACGGACAACGACGTCCGCAGGATCCTCACGCAGGTCTGTGTCTGTTCATCATCATCATGAAGCAAGAGACACCACAGCTCCCAGTACCTCCCAGTAAAAAACACTGATGCTGTCCTTACTAGGCTTTACACGATCAGGGTTTTTGGGGCCGATCACGTCTTCTTTGTCCACGCTCCGTTTCTTAACCTTCGTGTCGTCTTCCCGGGTCAAATTGACCCCGTCTGTTTTGACTGTTCCTTCTCTCTTTCTTTCCATCTCTCTCTCTTCCCTCCCTTCCTTCTGTCCTTCCTTCTGTCCTTCCTTCCTCTTTCCCTCCTCCTTTCCTTCCTCCCTCCCTCCTTCTCTCTTTCTTTCCTCCCCCCTACCTTCCTCCATTCCTTCTTTCCTTCCTTCCTCCTTTCCTCCCTCCCTCCCTCCCTCCCTCCTTCCTTCTTTCCTCCCTCCCTCCTACCTTCCTTCCTTCCTTCTTTCCTCTGTCCTTCTTTCCTCTGTCCTTCTTTCCTTCCTTCTTTCCTTTCCTCCATCCTTCCTTCCTTCCTTTCCTTCATCCATTCATTCTTTCCTTTCCTCCCTTCCTTCCTCCCTCCTTTCCTTCTTTCCTTGCTTCCCTTCCTTCCTTCCTGTCCTTCATCCCTTCCTTCTTTCCTTTCCTTTCCTCCCTTCCTTCCTCCCTCATTTCCTTCCTTTCCTTCATCCCTTCCTTCTTTCCTTTCCTTTCCTTTCCTTTCCTCCCTTCCTTCTTCCCTCCTTTCCTTCCTTCCTTCCTTCCCTTCATTCCTTCCTTGACTGGAGGACATGTTCCCTATCCAGGTACATTTGTGGTGTTGAAACATTTTGCAGATGCTTCCCAACGAGGTTCTTTAGTGTTGCATGTTTGTTTGAATCCGACAGCTCATGATTCAAGATTCAAAAAACTTTATTGTCCGTCACATCGGGACAGAGCTGTCGGATTCAAACAAATATGTCGGTGATTAAGACATTACAGCCAATCTCACTAATTGCATAAAATGCTAAATATCAGCCGATCTGATATAGCCGATCAGACCTTACTATTTAATCCCAGAAACATTGTCCACAGCAAAGCAGAATAAGATCTATTACACTGTACTTGTAAAATAGGAATGATTCATTGCTGGTTTGTCTCTACACATGAGATTTATTGACAAGAAAAATATATAAACATTTTTTAGCCTTATCCTCCAATAAAGTGTGATAAGATTGTCCCACACTTTATACTTTATAGCTCCATTTAGAGAAGGAACCACCTGTTCTGTTGAAGTCTCTTAAACAATCCTCAGTGTTTAAGTGAGTTCATTCATACTTGTCTGTGCTTGGCATCGTGTGTGTGTGTGTGTGTGTGTGTGTGTGTGTGTGTGTGTGTGTGTGTGTGTGTGTGTGTGTGTGTGTGTGTGTGTGTGTGTGTGTGTGTGTGTGTGTGTGTGTGTGTGTGCGATCCACACTGAACAGAGCTGACAGGAAGCGTTGCCAACACGGTGTCATCCCGACTCATCACATGCTCTTATTGTTTCAGGCCTTCGACGTGGTGGAGAAGAGCTACTTCAGCACGATAGATGACGCTCTGGCGGAGAAAGCTCACCTGTCCAACTTCATCGTACCACACAATGAGGTGCGTAGACTAAACACACACACACACACACTCACAGACACACACTCACAGACACACACGGGCACTCTGCGAAGCATATCGACAGATTAAGATGAAAATTGAGAAGAGGAATCCGCCCGTTGGTTACCATAGCAACCAGACATTTGGGCATTAGTGCGAGCTAGTGCTCAGACATCGGAGAATGAGCTTGTTACGTTCTAATTGGTCTCATCAGCCTGTATCATTAGATAAGCTGGCCCCAGTTCTCCTTCTTCTTTGGATTCAGCTCTTTCTCTACGTCTTCACCCCCCACCTCCCCCACCCCTCCATCCTCTACCTCCATATTTTTCTCTTTATTCCAGTCATCTGCTTCACATAGTGTTATATCTAGGTGTGATAATACTTCTGGTGTGATGATGTCAGTCACTTTGTGTTGCTGTGAGATGTTTTCATTAAAGAACACATATAGTCATAACCTCCTTTTTCTTGTTCTCTCTATCCGCCTGTCATGCTTACTATCTCTCTGTGTTCATGTTTCTTACTCATCTCTTATCCTTTTTCATCTCACCTCCTGCCTGTTTTGTTTTTTTCATCCTTTCTGTCCCTCTCCTCTTGTATCCATCTGCCTTTTATCTTGCCTCAACGCTTTTTTTTTTTTCATTACTCACCTCCTCTCTAATCATTTATATCACTCTCTCTCTCTTCTCCCTGATCTCTGTCCTCTTCAATCATCCTACTCTTCTTCTTTCCCTCCCTATTCCTCCCACTCACTACACCTTCCTCCTCCTCTTCTCTGTCTCCGCCCGGCTGGTTTTAGAACGTGTCATTCCAGATTTCGTCTCAGAATCAAAAGGTGCAGGAGCGTCTGAAGGAGCTGGAGCAGGAAGTGTCAGGTGGAGCTACGGCCGTGGTGGCGCTGATCCTCAACAACAAGCTTTACATCGCTAACGTCGGTATGGACACACACACACACACACACACACACACACACACACACACACACACACACACACACACACACACACACACACAGTGCCACAGTTATCTTTACACCTAAATCCTGACTTTCATTGTACTTATACTCTGATTTATATCTTTAGATCTGTTATAAACAACTGTGACAGAAATACTGGGCCTTCGTTTTTACCTTTTTTAATTTTCATCTTTGTAGTATTTATATAATTATACTCACACCAAAGACCAGCCAACAACCACTTCAGGATCTGGTCTATGCCAGTAGATGTCAGGCTTCACACATAGCTAGCTTTGGCTTTGAATTCCTCTTTGAAAATCCACAAACTAGACACTTATATCAGCATTGAAATTCACTTCCAGCTGTCTCAGTGGGACGTTGTTTACACAAAGTTTATGAATTCATTGCTTATGTTAAGTGGATGAATTCAGTATCAAATGAGATTAAAGAACATACAGTTATTTTTGGCATATGCCTGTGTGGATTATATTTGTATAAATGTATCTAATTTCTGACAGTGTGGGGGAAACTACTGTGTTTTATTTCTGCCATAGAGATTTCCTTAAATCTGTACTACTGAAACTAACAGTGAAGAAAAACTAAGATAAATAAGCAGACCGACTAAAACTGAGCTCTGTGAAATATGTTGTTGCAGTTATTTACTAAAACAGATAAAAGTAGATGTAGAAAACACTCAGGAGCCATTTAAGCAGCCAGCAACATCAGAGCAGCTTATTTAATTCAAACTGGGCATTGAAAAGATCTTAAAAGAACTCTTACATTTCATTTCCTGATAGTTGCAGATATCTTAAAAACTGGCGAATGACGTTCTTTGGCTCTCCAAACAGAGGAGCTGCCAAACACACACATTTACAACGTCCTCCATTGCTCTTTTTTTTTTTTTTGCTTCACTACAAAGAGGATACAGGCGCTATTTTTAGCAGCTATCCGAGTTAATTCTGGATGCTCAGAATCAGCTTCATGCAGGGCTGGATTCGGGGTTGAGCAGGTATGCCTCTTGCATTTTTAATATCCTGATGCAATTTGAGTATCACTTTTCTTTTAAATCAGATTTTTTGCTTTGATCTCATAACTGTCTGCTTTAGTATTGATATCCGATATATACGCTCTAAAATTATAGTTGCCGGTCATGTAAAATTATACGATATAGATCCACTAAAGGACAAGGTCAAAAGCTTCTATAGAGCATTCAGGCTGCATTCAGACTGCAGGCACAGAAGAGGCTCAAATGTGATGACTGCCGACTTTTACGTCACTCTGGATGGACATTCATCACAGCTCTGCGCTGGCAGGAGTCGCCCTGTGAATACAAACATGGAAACACAGCTGCTCTCTCATAACATCCTGAAATTTTTGTAATGAAATCTGTTTCTGTGAAGCCATTTACGTCACGGCCACTCCTGGCTCCGAGTTCCTGGCATCCGCACACACACACTCCTCCCCTGCAGAACTAAGAGCCATCGCTCCATGAAAAAAAAAGCCAGAATTGATAAATTTTGCTCCTCTTTCTCTTCATCCTCATCATCTGCACATCATCTTGTAAATGGAGCTGTAAATGCTGAATCAGTGGCCTCTGTGTTTATTTCTGTATGAGTTCAGGACAGCGACCCATTCACAATATCAATCTAATATTGCCAACAGTCAGGAAATAATGTGAGTAGCCAAGCTGAAAAATCCAATGGGAGAGTAGTAAATCCAAATTCAGCACTAAAGCTTGCAGTGTGAGAGTAGCTATAAGAAAGGACGTCTGTAACATCGAGGATTATCCACAAGATTTGGGGTATTTTTCTGCATTACAACTGTCTAATTCTGTTAAGGACCGTCTTCCTTCATTCTTAAATTGGCACTTTTTAAATCCACAAATTTAGTAATTTGCAATAAAACTTACAGCTAATTTATGCAGAGTCCAAAGTTTCTATATTCCTTCACAGGTCACATTACAGCGAATAAGAAGTATCTTAAGCATGATGTCACAAACTGGCTCAACATATGTGACAAGGAGGGGAGGCAAGTCAGGGTTTGAAGTGCCAAAAGAAAATGTTTTATTGTAACTAAAACAACATATATACCAAAAGCATGAGGTGTGGAGAGTAGTGGCATCAGTGGTGAATGTAGTGTGTGGATGAGTGAGACATTTGTGTGCGGCTGTTGAGTGTAAAAGGAAAACGCCAAAACGAACCCAGAACCTGTAGCGGCGTGGAACCTAGGAGAGAGAGAGAGACCAGGCTGGCATTTATCACCTTGGTAGAGGCCTAGCCAGGTGTCAGCACCTTGCCCTAACGACCCTCCCTGACTACCAACTCCTGCAGGAAGTAATCAACTGCATATTTTTGTCATGTCTTATTTAAACACACAGGCATGTCGCAATAATTACTTTATCGACTTATTGTATCGTATTGACATCATCATGTCTATATATGGACTTATCCTATGATACATGGACATGACCTCAATCATTTTTTGACCTCAGTATCGTCACACTTCACATTAGCAGCTAAGAGGCTATTCATGTCCCATTGGCTAAACGAGTAGTTGCCTCCATTCCTCATTTTGCACATCCTGAGTAGAGACTGCAGAAGTGAGCTGCGCTGCTTATGTGTAGGGCCCTATGAGTTCCGGAATCACGGAATTGGCCGATTTTAAAATGGAATTTATTTTTAACATTCCGGAATATCACGTGTGGAAGAGGAATGTATGTCTGTGGAAAACTGCATGGAGGGAAGCAAACCTGGGTGGCACAACAAGCCCCCCTCCTCCACACACTGAGCCCATCCCCCTTCAAAACAATGTAAGCATGGCCAAGCGGCTGAACACGCCTCTGTCTTCGTTGGCGAAAAAACTTCAAAGAATAACTGGAGACTAACCCCTCAGCACAGAGCCCAGCAGTTCCCCAAGGACTTCTATGTGTCAGGTGAACTGTTGTTTTTGTTAGTAAAATAAGAGTTAAAGGTAAAAAAACAGGATTCACAAAAATTAAAAGGGAAAAAATGGAATTTGGGGAAAAATAAAACAGATTTTATAGAGCCCTATATATGAAAATAAAGGTAAATAACTCTTTCCCGGCCCATAATAGTAGTCTGTGTTTTTACAGAAATGTAGCGGCCTACTCTCCTAAATAAATAAAATGAATATCTGAAGAAATAATCCAGATCATTTTTGCTAGATGTTAGATTCTGCTAAACTAAAATCAGCAGGTCTCACTTTGTAACATGAAATGACCCAACAACAAACACATGCTTCACATATTATACCAAGTTTATTTGTTCCTGAAAACAGAAAAAAAAGTCTTCCCACAAGTTCTGTTTTCTCTGTTTTCTCTGTTTTCTGTGTTTTCTTCAGACAGATGTTTGAATCATTTCAGACTCTTCCAAAATATACCGAGAACGTCGCTCATTGTTTTTGAATCCCTGTTGCCAAAGCCGACTCCTGCAGGCAACAGCTGCAGAGGCAGTAGCATGGTAGCTTGTTCTGAGAGTCTCAGTGTGTGCAAACATCAATATGACTGTGTTTGTGTGTACGGACCCCTCCCAAGCCCCCCCGCCCCCCTCGACACCTTTTAAGCACAGAATCGAAGAGGAACGTCTATCTTTAATATTTTACTACACAAACTTGCAGGCCGCTTTAGATCCCTATCAGAGGAAATTCAAATGAGACTGCGGGACCACCACCACCCCTGAGCTCTCTCTCTCTCTCTCTCTCTCTCTCTCTCTCTCTGTGTGTGTGTGTGTATATGTGTGTTTGTGTTTGTGTGTGAAGTATTTTCTCTTTTAAGAAATCCTCTAAGTTATTAAGCAACAGACCCCAGCTGCTCTATGTGGGGTTTGTTTCATGTAACTAGACTCTGTGTCTTCTTACTTCTGGTTGATTTAAACAGTAATGAAGGATATGAATGTTTTTTTTGTTTTTTTTGTGGAGTTGCATTCATTCAAAGTAATTCTGTTTTTTCTCTGATTGTGTGTGTTTGCAAATCCCCTGAAATGTTTTTGATGTTTCTGCGCTTTTGCTTTCATATTAAATTATGTGGAAGATAAAGGAAAAGAGCCTCACACTCTTCTACTCTTGGATTTAATTTACTTTTTGTCCTCAAGGACATGGCAGAGAGCAGAGAATGAGGGTGGGGGGGGGGGGGGGGGGTGGCGGTGTAGCAATTAGTAGCGGGGGTAGAAAGAAAGCAGATTCTCCCCACCGGCCTGATTCGTGAGGGTCAAGAGTTCAAAGTTGACCGAACATGAATCCCAGCGAGGGTTTGAACATAAGACTAAGTGTTCTCTGAAAAGCACTTCCAGCTGTGTGTTGATGTGAAATCTATTTGACAGTGAAGGTTGTATGACCCATAATTTGATATGCTGGGAGTGTGTGTGGGGGATTCAAGGGTATATATGGAGATACAATGAGCCTGGCTGCAGATGTGAAGCAAGAAGAGCTTTTTATTTTTGAACATAAAACATGAAAGAAGAAATGGACGTAACATCCGTGACGTCACCCATTGGTTTGTGGACTGCTGAATAGCCAATAGTTTCGAATCTAGGCAGCGCCATCTTGAAAATTTCAGGTGCATGCTGGGAAAAATAAAAACACGGATTATACTTATAAGGTCATGAGGCGGGGCCATGGGCGGAGCAGGGAGGTTGCTGTGGTTACGAGGGCTGGATCTCGAGGACATTGGGCAATCAACCTGTCAATCAGGACGTAGCCACGCCCTAATGCATACCCTGCTTTATCGTCAAATATAAAATCAGGGAGGCCAAAATGTTACAAATGAACATCATACTGCATTGAAGAAGGCTTTAAACTAGCGATTGAGACCATAAACACATTTTGAAAACGTTTACTGAGGTTAGAAATCAAGTGAGAAGTTGGTGAATTCTCCATTGACTTGTATAGAGACGGAAGTCCTTTTGACACCAAAACGGTCGCCCCCTGGTGGCCTTTTGCTAGAATGCAGTTCTAAGTTACTTCTGCGTTGGCCTCATTTCAGAGGACCGGAACTCCCCGCCTGGTTTATTCTCACCAAGCTCATCAAGTTGGTAAAGTTGGTGTCCTGCTATAACTCTGTGATGTGCCTCGAGCTCAGTGGCCCAAAAATGTTTTTAAAAAAAAAAGTGAATTATTCATTCATTAATCCATGGCCAGTTTATGTGTCAGCTCGTGACTTCATAGCAGTGATTAATATTTAGCCCTTTTGTAAAAGCACTACAGTATCTTAAGTGATTCATCAGTGGAGGTTTTGGGTCTGTGAGTCACCTCAGCGAGCGAGATTAGTGCATCACTGTCACTGAATCATGAATGTGTGGAAAAAAATCTGAAGGCGAAATGTCTCATGGATATAAATATCTGACAAAGAAGAAGAAGAAGAAGAATTCAAGATATTTTATCATTTAAATATCAAGAGCAGTTTTAAATGTGTAATGTGGTCCAATGAAATATAACCTAAAAACATACTTACATTTTAATTCCAGCTATCTCTTCACCCTGGGTGTTGCTGTTCTGATAACTGATCAATACTACACCATCATTTTAGTTCATTACTTTACGATTAGTGATGTCACGATGTCAGATTTTAGTGGCACAATTATTATGAGAGTAAATATCCTGATTTTACGAAAGAAACACTGACCATTTTTTAACCTTCCTGTCGTCCTCCCGGGTCAAATGGACGCCGTCTGTTTTGACTGTTCCTTCCTTCCTTCCTTCCTTCCTTCCTTCCTTCCTTCCTTGCTTCTGTCCTTCTTTCCTTCTGTCCTTCCTTCTTTCCTTCCCTCCTTCTTTCCTTCTTTCCTTCTTTCCTCTCCTTCCTACATTCCTTCTGTCCTTCTTTCCTTCCCTCCTTCCTTCCTCCATTCCTTCTGTCCTTCTTTCCTTCCCTCCTTCCTTCCTTCCTTCCTTCTTTCTTTCCTTTCCTTCCTCCATTCCTTCTGTCCTTCCTTCCTTCCTTTCTTCTGTCCTTCTGTCCTCCCTCCCTCCCTCCTTCCTTCCCTCCCTCCCTTCCTCCTTTCCTTCCTTCTTCCTCCCTTCTTTCCTTCTTTCCTCCCTTCTTTTTCCCTTCCTTCCTCCTTTCCTCTCTCCTTCCCTTCCTTCCTCCTTTCCTTTCTTCTTTTTCCCTTCCTTCCTCCTTACCTCTCTCCTTTCCTTCGACAACAGGAGGGTTAAATTAAATGTTTCGCACACTTTCTTTTGGTTCTGCAAATAAAAAATAAAAGACTTCAAGCCTAGTTTATAAAGATAGAAAGTGAGTATTAATATAGCCAAATAATCATCAGTCCATAATTACTTATTTTTAAGTAGACAAACATTAGGCCTATAGTTTAAAAACTAACTATAAGTGTCTATAACCTATAACCTCTATAACCTATAATCACTTCCCTCTGCCATTTTCAGCTTTTTGACTCACCGGCTGAATATGTGACACACTGAGCAGATAGTATGACCACACGCTCACACACACAGGATGCGACTCACAGGAGATACCCTAATTCATAAAACTCCTACTGTGACATTTATAATCGGGGTTAACTGATTAATCCTGGCATCCTTATTCACAATCCTGTGTTGTTAAATGCTCTTGTGTTTGATATTTCAGGTACCAACCGAGCACTGCTGTGCAAGTCCAGCAGCGACGGCCAGAACCAGGTTCTCCAGATCGGGCGACCGCACAGTACTGACAACGAGGAAGAGCTGCAGAGACTGGCTGCACTGGGTGAGAAAGATGCACATAGACACATAGAAAGATGACAAACTGACCTACAGATACATAAATAAGATCTGATCAAAGCTGGTTCAAATTAAAATGTATTTTATATGATTTAATAACCGTTTAGTTTATAGTGCATTTTGAGGTAGAGTTAAATGACAGAACATTAATCACCAACTATTTTGATAATCGATTACGGACAGGAGGGAAGGAAGGAAGGAAGGAAGGAAGGAAGGAAGGACAGGAGGGAGGAAGAAAGGGAGGAAGAAGGACGGAAAGGAGGGAGGGAGGAAGGCAGGTGGAGGAAAGGAAGGAAGGAAGAAGAAAGAAAGAAAGGGGGATGGAGGAAGGAAAGAAGGAAGGGAGGAAAGAGAGGAAGGAAAGAAAGAGAGAAGCAGGGGGAAGGAAGGAAGGAAGGAAAGAAGGAACAGTCAAAACAGACGGGGTCAATTTGACCCGGGAGGACGACACGAAGGTTAATCAACTAATTTTATTTTGAAAATCTTTCCTGGTTTCTTTAGTCCTTTCTGATAGTAAACAGAATATCTTTGTGTTGTAGATTTGGGAAGGTTACTTTAAAATTGTATTCCAATACATACTTACTAGTTACCTGTTCGTCAGTAAATAAAGTAATGTAACTTAATTACTTCCCATTACTTTAGGATTATTAATTTGCTACTTTCTATAAAATTAAACCATCTAATTGACAAAGACCAGCGCTAATTCCCTCACACAGTTGGGGTGGAGATGTTAATGTGTTCAGAGACTTGGTGTTAATTAAGGGTGAAATCTTCAGTCAGACTCTGAGCTACTTAAAATCATTTCAGCTACTTAAAAATAAAAATGTCCTGACAGCTCAGACGGAGCTCAGGGTTCATCTATAAATTCTGCTTTATTATAAACAATCTCACATATGAACCTGAGTCTGTAGATTCACAGCAGAACATTCATCTCCATTACATCTGGATCCATCTGGTGTTCATTCAATTACAGCTTTTCTCAGTTTGGAGACTCACCTTTTGTTCCAGCTGCTGTGACTCACAGTCAGCTGGAGATTAGCACGACGTCTTTTGTGGGTAGAAATTAAACGGAGCAGATTTCGGTGTGTAAATACTGCGCAATTCACGTTGCTGTAACGTTCTCAAGAAATCCTCTGATGAAACTCTGTTTAGCCCGCTGGCTGTGTCCACACTACATGGTAGTAGGGGTGTGATGATACACTCAGCTCACGAGACGAGACAAGACGAGACACGATATTGGGTTCACGAGATCGAGACGAGATTTTAACAATAAGAAAAGTTAAATGAGGAAATAAATGACTTTTTTTTTACTTGAAATTCACAAATTGGAAATTGAATTGAAAGGTTTAAACTAGGACTGTCAAACGATACATTTTTTTAATCGAGATTAATCGCAGAATTTCCATAGTTAATCGCGATTAATTGCGTTTTGAATTGCATGTTAAAAATCCTGTTATTTTACATTTGAAGGCAGTTTTAAGCCCATAATGTAAAGCATTTCTTACCAGAGTGTCTTAACTGGGAATCAATCACGGCTCTGCTGCGACTCCCACACTCCAAAATGGTACTTTGGTGGAGCTGAGGCTCGCTTGGCTGCACCTGGGTGTTTAGCGTGGAGGTGCTAACTCAAAATCCTCTGATGAAACTCTGTTAAACTGTGTGAAGTCCACAGTACATGGTTAGTTTATAATATGTTGTAATCCTGCTAAATAATCCACATTTTTCAGATTACGTCTCTTTTTCTGTAACTGTATCCTTATTACGTAACGCTGCTACATGTATCCTGTTACTCTCCAAGCCTGCTTCAGAGATCACAGAGAGTCTAGGTTTTGATGTCTGTGCCTTCTGGTTTGCACAGCCCTTTTCTCAGTTTGGAGCAGGGAATGAAAAAATAATTTAGTTAACTGAAATTAAAATAAAAACTACAATGAACAATGTAAATGTAACTAACTAAAACTAAACTGAATATACTTGGAGTACGACCTACTGATAGATGAGAGTAAATGTATAGTGATGAGGACTGATGAGAACATTTGTGGGATGCAACTAAAAGGGAAAAATCCCACAAATTTGAAAGTTCGTCTTCGTGGTTAAAGATGGTGTCACACATTCTTTCGTCAAGGCTTTCTCTTAATACCTGAAAAACTAAGACTAAGACTAAAACTAAATAAAAACTAGAACTACTAAATCCCTTGTTGAACTAACTAAAACTAAACTGAAATAAAAAAAGCAAACTGAAAAGCTAAAGAAAATTTCAAAACTATAATAACCCTGGTTTGGAGACGCATTTTATTGTTTCAGCTGCTGTATGAAGCTGCAGCCGGCTGTGACATACATCTGCATGTCGCTCTCAGATGCAGATTAACGCAGATTAGGTAGAAATAAAACAGGTGCAAATACTCTCTCACAATCTCAGACGTCTGCATGTTGCTCAAAGCTACAGATTAACGCAGATTAGGTAGAAATAAAACAGGTGCAAATACTCTGCAATTCACGGTGCTGTAACATCCTCAGGTAAAATCTCTGATGAAACAGCACCTGACCCGCTGGCTGTGTGAAGTCTGAGTCCAAGTTTTCTTTGGCTCATTCAGTACTGAAAGTGTTGACCAGTGACCCACTATCAGGTCAACATGTTACACACACACACACACACACACACACACACACACACACACACACACACACAGTCATATCAGTGGAGAGCAGTAATGAGCGCTACAAGCTGTCATCAAGCTGTTATCAACTGGAGCTCTCTTTAAACTACGAGTCTTTGGGAGTGACTCAGGGCGTAACAAACATACCTGCCAACTTTTAAATTTAATGTGTGTGTGAAGTGTGTGTACGTGCGTCATGCGGTATCATCCTCTACTCAGACCATCGTGGATCAAAGAGATAATGTTCCCTCTCGCTTTTGCTCTGCTCACGTCTGGGACTTTTACAGAACATGGTAGCAGAAAGTCTTTATTGTAAAATGTGTTTTAAAATTGTAATCCTACTAAATCAGAGGTGTGAAACTCATCTTCATTCAAGGGCCACATACAGCCCAATTTGATCTCATGTGGGCCGGATCATTAAAAAGATGGAAGGAAGGAAGGAAGGAAGGAAGGAAGGAAGGAAGGAAGGAAGGAAGGAAGGAAGGAAGGAAGGAAGGAAGGAAGGAAGGAAAGATGGAAGGAAGGAAGGAAGGAAGGAAGGAAGGAAGGAAGGATGGAAGGAGGGAAGGAGGAGAAGACAGGAAAGGAAGGAAGGAAGGAAGGAGTGAAAGAAAGATAGAAGGAAGGAAGGAAGGAGTGAAAGAAAGATAGAAGGAAGGAAGGAAGGAGTGAAAGAAAGATAGAAGGAAGGAAGTAAGGAGTGAAAGAGATGAAAGGAAGGAAAGATGAAAGAAAGAAAGATGGAGGGAAGGAGGAGAAGACAGGAAAGAAAGGAAGGAAGGAAGGAAGGAAGGAGTGAGTGAAAGAGATGAAAGCAAGGAAAGATGAAAGAAAGAAAAAAGAAAGGACAGATGGAAGGAAGTAAGGATGGATGGAAAAGAAGACAGAAAAGAAAGCGGGCCGGATTGGACTCCTCGGCGGGCCGGTTCTTGCCCACGGGGGCCGCATCTTTGACACCCCTGTACTAAATAATCCTCATTTTTACTAAACATACCTTTTTTTCTCTGTCACTGTAGCAGAATACAGTTACCTCTTTATTGCATCCTAACTACGTAATGCCGCTACATGTATTCTGTTACTCTCCAGTCCTGGTTGTAGACTAATGATCAGTATAAAATAAGACATTTAAGGTTGCATCTTTGAGCTTTGGGAAACATTATTATAACATTTCTCACCGTTTTCTGACATACTAATCAATGATGAAAATAATCATTAGCTGCAGCCCCACTTCCTGTTTAGTTTTCATGACTATCGACCACATGTCTGTTTTTTATCTTTGACTCAGATTTCACTTTCACCAGAACTAACTTTTCACTTTTTATTTTATTTAGAGCAGATTGAAAATGTAATGATTGAATACATTTGGCATTTTGAGTTTTGTGTTGAATTGAGTATTATAGTAAGTATTACACATAGTGAGGTTGCCATCCCCATTTCAGCTAATATATTGTGTAACCATAACAACCCTGTGTCCCCTCCTCTACCTCACTGACTGCACTGATATGGGATGCTTGGGTGGGGGGGTTTCTGGGCATGAAGAAGAAACAGCAAATTCTACTTTAATAATCTATTTTAATTGTCTTTCATTTAATTTATTTTCAAAAGTTTCAAAAAAAGCTTTTGAAAGCTATTCGGATAACTATCTGGATTTTTTCCCCCATGTTTGTCACAGTTTTTAACTTTAATAATTTAATCAATTAATCCTAATCATAATAAACATTACTTATAGCACACTTTTCAAAATCAAAGTTACAAAGTGCTTCACAAGGCAACAAAAATACACAAATCATAAAGTAACTGGGTTATAAAAGAGAACAAATAGAAACAATTTGATGAGAAAAAGAAAGAACAGACAAACCATTTTTAAAAGGAGATGAAAGCAATTCAAGGGGAAAAAAATCAAAACTCAAATTAAAGCAGGAAAGGTGGAAAATGAGGAAATGAAGGCAGGAAATGAAATATCTTGGTCGTATTGGTGTTGAAATGTATCAGATGAGAACAGTGACATCATTATATTTACACACACACGTTTCCTTTATATCGCATATCTGTATACAGCTGTTAGTGGAAGAGGAGCTGTCATAAAAACACACTTGGAGCAACATATTCAAGGTGGACGGCCGAGCTAATAGTCAGAGAACGAGGGAACGAGGGTCATGAATGCAGCAGGAAATACATAAATACATTTATTAGGATTTACTAAAGGTGCAGTCTGCCACCTGTAAGGAATAGAAAAGGTACATGTGCTGCGTTGTATCTCAGCACAGTATTACATGAGATGGCAAAGCTCTCTCTCTCTCTCTTTCTCTCTCACTCTCTCTGTCTCTCTCTCTCTCTTTGGCGTTCTCTCTCTCTGTCTCTCTCTCTCTCTCCGTCTGTCTCTCTCTCTCTCCCTCCTCCTCCCCTCGCTCTCTCTCTCTCTCTCCCTCTGTCTCTCTCTCTCTCTCTCTCTCTCTCTCTCTCTCTCTCTCTCTCTTTCGCTCTCTCTTTCGCTCTCTCTTTCTCCTCTTTGTCTCTCTCCGTCTGTCTCTCTCTCCGTCTGTCTCTCTCTCTCTGTCTCTCTCTCCTCTCTGTCTCTCTCTCCGTCTGTCTCTCTCTCTCTCTTTCTCTCCCTCCTCCTCCTCTCGCTCTCTCTCTCCCTCCTCCTCCTCTCGCTCTCTCTCTCCCTCCTCCTCCTCTCGCTCTCTCTCTCTCTCCCTCGCTCTCTCTCTCTCTCTCTCTCTCTCTCTCTCTCTCTCTCTCTCTCTGTCTCTCTGTCTCTCTCTCTCTCTCTGTCTCTCCCTCCTCCTCCTCTCGCTCTCTCTCTCCCTCCTCCTCCTCTCTCTCTCTCTCTCTCTCTCTGTCTCTCTCTCTTTCTCTCTCTCTCTCTCTCGCTCTCTCTCTGTCTCTCTCTCTCTCTTTCTCTCCCTCCTCCTCCTCTCGCTCTCTCTCTCTCTTCCTCCTCCTCTCGCTCTCTCTCTCTCTCTCACTCGCTCTCTCTCTCTCTCTCCTCCTCCTCTCGCTCTCTTGCCAGTCGAGAGTCACATAATTATTCTGTTGTTCAAGCCCTCCTCTGAATGACTTTAAATGAAATGGCTGTCATTTCATTAACCCAGCTGAAGGTGACCTCTCCCCTCATATTTTCAAAATGCACATCCTCTCCTCCCCTTCCTCCTCCTCTACTACCCCCCCCCCCCCCCACCACCACCACCACCACCCCCATACAAAACCTCTCGCTCATAATATACCCATCTTCAAAGTCATCTCCTCACTTTCTATCCCTCCCTCTTATGTCTCTCTAATGTTCTTCTCCTCCATTTTTATTTGCTTTATATATATTATTTATTTATTTATTATATTTTTATCTTCCAGGAGTGGATTCGGCTCGTATAAGGCAGGCGGGGCAGATCGCTGGTCAGAACAGCACCAGGAGGCTCGGAGACTACAGGGTTAAACTCAACTATAATGAAATGGACCTGCTCAGGTGAATACACACAAACATAACAGATAGTGGCAGCGGTGAAGTATTGAAATGTTTTTCATTGGAAGAGGAACAGTGTTGTTTCCTTTATTATCTACTTTGGTAGATTATCTAGAGTTAAACATAGATATCTAACGCTCTCCTCTCTCTGAAGTAGGAGGAGAATTGCCCCTTCTGGTGTTTTTAACCTTTGTGTCGTCCTCCGGGTCAAATTGACCCCATCTGTTTTTAACTGTTCCTCCCTTCCTCCTTTCCTTCCTTCCTTGTTCCTCCCTTCCTTCCTTCCTTCCTTTCTCTCCTACCTCCCTTCCTCCTTTCCTTCTTTCCTTCTTTCCTTCCTTCCTTCCATCTGTCCTTCCTCCATCCCTCCTTCTCTCTTTCTTCCCTTCCTTCTTTCCTTCCTCTCTCTTTCCTCACTTCCTTCCTCCCTCCCCCCTTCTTCCTTCCTTCCCTCCTCCCTTCCTCCCTTCCTTCCTCCCTCCTTTCCTTCCTTCCTTATTCCTCCCTTCTTTCCTTCCTTCCTTCCTCTCCTACCTCCCTTCCTCCTTTCCTTCTTTTCCTTCCTTCCTTCCTTCCGTCTGTCCTTCCTCCATCCCTCCTTCTCTCTTTCTTCCCTTCCTTCTTTCCTTCCTCTCTCTTCCCTCACTTCCTCCCCCCCTTCTTTCCTTCCTTCCTTCCTCTCCTACCTCCCTTCCTTCTTTCCTTTCATTTCCTTTCCTTCCTTCCTTCCTCCCTCCTTTCCTTTCCCTTCCTCCCTTCCTCTCTTCCTACTTTCCTTCCTTCTTCCTCCCTTCCTTCCTTCCTTGACACAAGGACAACAGGAGGGTTAATGTAGAATTATAAAACGTTATTGCGTTGTCTGTTTCTCCTCGTTGCTTAACATTAAACAAAGGTAGCAAGACAAAACACAGTGAGTCAGCAATAACAAATAACACTGTTCATATTCTGACTCATAATTAGTCTCTACATCAATTTACATTCATTAATTCCCCCATCGGTCATTCATAAATGTTTGATTAATCTTATATTTAAAAAAAATACATTCACAATCATTATAGAATATGATGAATACAACTTTTTTTAAATGTGTAAATAAACACAGGTTAAACTTGTTAATTTGCATATATAAAAATGTTTATCAGCTTCACAAAAATAAGGCAAGGCAGTTTTATTTATATAGCGCATTTCATACACAATGGCAACTCAATGTGCTTTACATAAAACAGAAAAAATAAAACCCAATAATAGTAAACACATGGAAACATACAATTAACCCCCCAACCCCCCACCCCTCACACTAATAATAAAAAACACAGTACAGAAAAACAGAAAGAGAGAAATAAAATCCTAGAATAGAGCATTAAATATAAGATTGCAGCTTAAAATAATGATTTGCTTTAAAATGATTAAAATCAATAAAAACAATGATGCCTTTTATTTCCATTTTCTATACTGTGGGTCACATTAGGAAAAGTCTGGCTAAAATAAATGTGTATGTGGTTGTTTTTACAGCTCTAAAATATAAAAAGTTGGTCAGATTTGCCCCTGAACAGTATATAAGGGTGATGAATTGAATCAATAAGCTCGAATAATGTCAATATATCTATCATATATTAGATAAAGTTAAAGATCCTCTTCAGGCATATTTTAAGAGATATAAAAATACACTGCTTTGAATTCAAATGTGTCTAATATGCTTTTTCCACTAAGTCAAGTTACATAGTTAAACTCCTTAAATGACCCCTTCCTTCTATTTTTTATGACATAAGCTTAATGCATACGATGTCTCCTACTTCACTATAGATCTGTTTTTAAGTGTGTGTGTAGTGAAGGTTTCGGGTTTCCACATCAGCCTCAGCCTTCAGCTCAGATTTACGAGAAACTTTCCACCTTCGACAGATGAAAGTTAAAACAGCCTTCAAGTGTCAAAGTCTGCATATAAATCATTCTGCACAGTGAAGCTCAAACATCCGACTGAAGTCACATTTTAGGAAAAGCCATTTCGGAGCGGAGCGGGGACTTTTTTTTTTTGGAGAAATGTGTCTCGCTTGGATCTGTGACATCTAAAGAAACATAAAGTCACAGTAAAAAGAAAAAAAGAAAAGTTGTGTTAATTGTTTCTTTTATTTCTTGCCACTATCATTTTGAGTGTTCCCTCTCTTACCTCACTGTGTCAAAGATTAAAATGTTTTTGATGACTCATCTTGAACTAAACTAGATAATTATATCTTAAGTCGTCTAAATCTCCACATTTCTCTGCAGCATTATTAGCGAAGCCACGCCCACTTTGAGAGATCCAATCACACGTCAAGGATTTGATTTAAATCCCTTTGACAACTAAATCCTGCAGACATATTCTACTGTATGTATATTATAATGTCCATTATAATGTTGAAGTTAACACTCCTGTTGTCCTCGAGTCAAGGAAGGAAGGGAGGGAGGAAGGAAAGGAGGGTGCAAGGAAGGAAGGAAACACAGAGGAAATAAGGAAGGAAGGATGGAGGAAGGAAGGAAGGGAGGAAGGAAAGGAAGGAAGGAAGAAAGGAGGGAGGGAGGAAGGAAAGGAGGGTGGAAGGAAGGGAGGAAAGGAAAGGAAAGGAGGGAGGGAGGGAGGAAGGACGGAGGAACGAAGGAAAGAAGGACAGAGTAAAGAAGGAAGGGAGGAAGGAAAGGAAAGGAGGGAGGGAGGGAGGAAGGACGGAGGAACGAAGGAAAGAAGGACAGAGTAAAGAAGGAAGGGAGGAAGGAAAGGAAGGAAGGAAGGAAGCACGGAGGAAATAAGGAAGGAAGGACGGAGGAAAGAAGGAAGGAAGGACGGAGGAAAGAAGAAAAGAGGGAAGGAAGGAAGGAAAGAAGGAGAGAGGGAGGAATGAAGGACACAAAGGTTAAATATACTCTGATTTCTTTGACATCTTATGCTTTTGGTAGTTTTCTGTTATTTATATCCGGTTATGATGCTGGAAGTCTTTGTTAAACATCATCAAATTTTTTCCTACCTTGCCGATGAGCTGACGTCAGATCATCACACATGCCTTTAAACGACTATCCATTCTGTAGCCTAGGTTGCTAAGGTTGTTGCTAAGGTTTTCCATGTGTTGTTTTTGAGAAAATCCTTTATTTCAGATCATATTTTGGCTCAAACATGTACATATGTGTTTGAGAAGTTGACATTTTGAGTAAAAAAAAGAGAAAAAGAAGTGAAATTTTACTACTGTTTGTTTACGTAGCCTTCCAAGCAGCCTGAAGCTTTAGGAGGCTAACCAATCAGAACAGAGCAGGCTCATCGGCAGTGGGCTCTTAAAGAGACAGCAACTAAAACGGCTTGTTTCAGACAGAGGCTGAACTGAGGAGCTGCATAAAAACCCAGAATAAGATAAAAAAAGATATATATTTTTTTAACTGAATCATGCAGAGTGACTCCAGTGGAGTCACAGAATAAAAATATAGAGCTCAAAATGAATAAAGTAGTTCCTCTTTTAACCCTCCTGTTGTCCTTAAGTGAAGGAAGGAAAGGAGGGAGGAAAGTAGAAGGAAGGAGGGAGGAAGGAAAGGAAGGAAGAAAGAAAGAGAGAAGGAGGGAAGGGAGGAAGAAGGAAGGAAAGGAAAGGAAAGGAAGGAGAAAAGAAGGAAGGAAAGGAGGGAGGGAGGGAGGAAGGAAGGAAGGAAGGAAAGAGAGGGAGGGAAGGAAAGAAGGAATGGAGGAAAGGAAGGAAGGAAAGGAGGGAGAAAAGAAGGAAAGAAGGAGGGAGGGAGGGAGGAAGGAAAGGAGGAAGGAAAGAAGAAAGAAAGAGGGAAGGAAGGAAAGGAGGGAGGAAAGAAAGAGAGAAAAGAGGGAAGGAGGAAGGAAAGGAGGGAAGGAAGGAAGAAGGAAGGAAAGAAGGAACGACACAAGGGTTAAAGTAGATCTCTCTTTTTTAACTGAGTGTGTTTATACTCAGCGGTACTTGGCGAGCTCTGTCTCCATATTGTGGTCGTTATTATCAGATCTGACTTCGTTCCAGCCCTCTCTCTCTCTTTGACCACAGCTAAGCCTTTCGAAATACCCTAATCCGTACCCCCCCCCCCCCCCCCCCCTCTCTCTCACACTTCTCATTTCCTGTTCCTGTCTTCAGTCCAGGTCAAGCTAATCAGGCTCAGATATCTTATGAGTCATTCCAATTATGATCCTCAAT
>JAJDFG010000827.1:0-45000 GCA_021039105.1 Scomber colias
ATTATTCCCCCCCCACCCCCCCCCAACCCAGACTGTTATAAATATACTAAATATAATATATACCCCCCCCCCCCCAACCAGACTGTTATAAATATACTAAATATAATATATATACCCCCCCCCCCCCCCCCCCCCCCAACCCAGACTGTTATAAATATACTAAATATAATATATATACCCCCCCCCCCCCCCCAACCCAGACTGTTATAAATATACTAAATATAATATATATACCCCCCCCCCCCCCCCCAACCCAGACTGTTATAAATATACTAAATATAATATATATACCCCCCCCCCCCCCCCAACCCAGACTGTTATAAATATACTAAATATAATATATACCCCCCCCCCCCCCCCCCCCAACCCAGACTGTTATAAATATACTAAATATAATATATATACCCCCCCCCCCCCCCCAACCCAGACTGTTATAAATATACTAAATATAATATATATACCCCCCCCCCCCCCCCCAACCCAGACTGTTATAAATATACTAAATATAATATATATACCCCCCCCCCCCCCCCCCCAACCCAAACTGTTATAAATATACTAAATATAATATATATACCCCCCCCCCCCCCCCCAACCCAGACTGTTATAAATATACTAAATATAATATATATACCCCCCCCCCCCCCCCCAACCCAGACTGTTATAAATATACTAAATATAATATATATACCCCCCCCCCCCCCAACCCAGACTGTTATAAATATACTAAATATAATATATACCCCCCCCCCCCCCCCAACCCAGACTGTTATAAATATACTAAATATAACATATATATACCCCCCCCCCCCCCCCCAACCCAGACTGTTATAAATATACTAAATATAATATATATACCCCCCCCCCCCCCCCAACCCAGACTGTTATAAATATACTAAATATAATTATATATACCCCCCCCCCCCCCCCCCAACCCAGACTGTTATAAATATACTAAATATAATATATATACCCCCCCCCCCCCCCCCAACCCAGACTGTTATAAATATACTAAATATAATATATATACCCCCCCCCCCCCCCCAACCCAGACTGTTATAAATATACTAAATATAATATATATACCCCCCCCCCCCCCCCCCAACCCAGACTGTTATAAATATACTAAATATAATATATATACCCCCCCCCCCCCCCAACCCAGACTGTTATAAATATACTAAATATAATATATATACCCCCCCCCCCCCCCCCCCCAACCCAGACTGTTATAAATATACTAAATATAATATATATACCCCCCCCCCCCCCCCCCCCAACCCAGACTGTTATAAATATACTAAATATAATATATATACCCCCCCCCCCCCCCCCCACAACCCAGACTGTTATAAATATACTAATATAATATATACCCCCCCCCCCCCCCCAACCCAGACTGTTATAAATATACTAAATATAATATATATACCCCCCCCCCCCCCCCAACCCAGACTGTTATAAATATACTAAATATAATATATATACCCCCCCCCCCCCAACCCAGACTGTTATAAATATACTAAATATAATATATATACCCCCCCCCCCCCCCCCCAACCCAGACTGTTATAAATATACTAAATATAATATATATACCCCCCCCCCCCCCAACCCAGACTGTTATAAATATACTAAATATAAATATATATACCCCCCCCCCCCCCCCCAACCCAGACTGTTATAAATATACTAAATATAATATATATACCCCCCCCCCCCCCCCAACCCAGACTGTTATAAATATACTAAATATAATATATATACCCCCCCCCCCCCCCCAACCCAGACTGTTATAAATATACTAAATATAATATATATACCCCCCCCCCCCCCCCCAACCCAGACTGTTATAAATATACTAAATATAATATATATACCCCCCCCCCCCCCCAACCCAGACTGTTATATATATACTAAATATAATATATATACCCCCCCCCCCCCCCCCAACCCAGACTGTTATAAATATACTAAATATAATATATATACCCCCCCCCCCCCCCCAACCCAGACTGTTATAAATATACTAAATATAATATATATACCCCCCCCCCCCCCCAACCCAGACTGTTATAAATATACTAAATATAATATATATACCCCCCCCCCCCCCCCCAACCCAGACTGTTATAAATATACTAAATATAATATATATACCCCCCCCCCCCCCCCAACCCAGACTGTTATAAATATACTAAATATAATATATATACCCCCCCCCCCCCCCCCAACCCAGACTGTTATAAATATACTAAATATAATATATATACCCCCCCCCCCCCCCCAACCCAGACTGTTATAAATATACTAAATATAATATATATACCCCCCCCCCCCCCCCCAACCCAGACTGTTATAAATATACTAAATATAATATATATACCCCCCCCCCCCCCCAACCCAGACTGTTATAAATATACTAAATATAATATATATACCCCCCCCCCCCCCCCAACCCAGACTGTTATAAATATACTAAATATAATATATACCCCCCCCCCCCCCCCAACCCAGACTGTTATAAATATACTAAATATAATATATACCCCCCCCCCCCCCAACCCAGACTGTTATAAATATACTAAATATAATATATACCCCCCCCCCCCCCCAACCCAGACTGTTATAAATATACTAAATATAATATATACCCCCCCCCCCCCCCAACCCAGACTGTTATAAATATACTAAATATAATATATATACCCCCCCCCCCCCCCCCCAACCCAGACTGTTATAAATATACTAAATATAATATATATACCCCCCCCCCCCCCCCCAACCCAGACTGTTATAAATATACTAAATATAATATATATACCCCCCCCCCCCCCCAACCCAGACTGTTATAAATATACTAAATATAATATATATACCCCCCCCCCCCCCCCAACCCAGACTGTTATAAATATACTAATATAATATATATACCCCCCCCCCCCCCAACCCAGACTGTTATAAATATACTAAATATAATATATATACCCCCCCCCCCCCCCCCAACCCAGACTGTTATAAATATACTAAATATAATATATATACCCCCCCCCCCCCCCAACCCAGACTGTTATAAATATACTAAATATAATATATATACCCCCCCCCCCCCCCCAACCCAGACTGTTATAAATATACTAAATATCAATATATACCCCCCCCCCCCAACCCAGACTGTTATAAATATACTAAATATAATATATATACCCCCCCACCCCCCCCCCCCCCCCCCCAACCCAGACTGTTATAAATATACTAAATATAATATAATATATAAAAATATTCTGAAGGTAAAGCCACCCCCCCCGCCTTGCTTTTAGGTAGCTGAAGTGTCGTAAATGTTATTCTTGGTTTTTTACTACTCCTAATGAATCAGGAAGTCCCTAAGACACTGTGGGCTGTTAGTAAGTATGATGTTGACTTCATCAAAGACCGTAAACTTGTTATCATAAAATGAAAATCTGACTTTAGACCTTGCAAGGCTCAATGCCCACTAGAACAAGAAGCCATCGATGGTATAACATCAGTCTTTGAGTCTGTCTGTGTTGCTATCCTTCAACAGGTTTGCTCTCCAAGACCAGATCTACAAGAAACACCATTAATTAATCCTGATGTGATTGTTTTTAAGATGGATCTGCTTCACGTGACAAACTGGTCGCAACAGAATAGAATTTGCTGTTGTCACTAACCATGAAACTCTTGTCCCAGATTATCCATCATGACAAGGTTCAGCTCTTCTAGATGTCACTTTGCTCCCAACTTCATTTGCTGTTTGTAAACACCTTGCTCATACTAACCACTCAGACTGCTGCTGCATAAAGAGAGCAGCACTCCAACGTATTACCCTTGATCCTTTGTTTGTTTTAACTCCAGCCTCCACACCCAGCTCCCCTGAAGCAGTACAATCCTTTACCACGCCACAAGAGAAGGCTCTGTGGAAACGCTGCGGTGCCACACAGAGAGAAGCAGTGTGGCAAGGACCCGATACGAACCATGTGTCAAAAGGGGGGATACTGGATACCCCCCCCTAACCCAACATTGGTTCACCAGTTTTTTATTTTTATTTATTTATTTATTTCAGCTCATGCACAGAAGTTTTGTAAATCATGTATGGTTTGTGCAACACATAATACAGCAGGTGAAGTCAGCCCTCCCACCGCCAGCTTCCACCTGGACACCACTGATTTCTAAGACAATGCAACAGCAACAGTGCATGTGCCCGAGCTCTCACATAAAAAGAGTTCCTGGTGACTGTTGGGTTTGTGATGCTCGAGCAACCAGGTTCTCTTGGCTAAAGCTTTGGGGCCAAGCATGGTCGTCATGGTTTCTAACAACAATCATCCCAGTTGTAGTTATTCTCTTTTTGCTCTGCATCATAATTCCCTGCATGTTGAAATGACTTTCTAACATACTCACCAAAAAGGTCCAATCTTCTACACATGTTCATGTGAATGTTAACCTGTTACCTGATCCCTATCATTACTCCAGCTCAGACTCTTTGATGATGACATTTTGTAAAAACAAAAACCCTAACCCTTTCTTTTTCTTCTTACTATTTTTTATCTTTTTTTGGTTTTTTATCTTTTTTTTTTCTTGCACATCAAATTTTAAATTCTTAATTCCCTTTTAAACGACTGCCATGATCATACATTTTAAAATCTATGTGAATTAATGTGTCGGATAATTAGGTTTTATTTTATTTTTTATTCTGTTTTATTCTTTATTTTTATCATTGCTTCATTTCATTTATTTGATTTTGTAAATATTACCCTTATTATTTTTATTATTTTTCTTTTCAGTTGTGATTAATCAATAATCAAAAGGGAGAATTGTAATAGTAATTTCAACTCCTTTGTAAAAATACCCAACCTCCACCTTCTCACCGAGCTACTACCTGAGACACCAACTCAAACCTCTACTACCTGAGACACCAACTCAAATCTCTACTACCTGAGACACCAACTCAACCCTCTACTACCTGAGACACCAACTCAAACCTCTACTACCTGAGACACCAACTCAAATCTCTACTACCTGAGACACCAACTCAACCCTCTACTACCTGAGACACCAACTCAACCCTCTACTACCTGAGACACCAACTCAAACCTCTACTACCTGAGACACCAACTCAAACCTCTACTACCTGAGACACCGAGCGTCTCTACTACCTGAGACACCAACTCAAACCTCTACTACCTGAGACACCAACTCAAACCCTGCCCCCCCCCCCCCAACTCAAACCTCTACTACCTGAGACACCAACTCAACCCTTGTGTATTTTAAATCATGTTGTCTAGACCTCTTGACTTCACACCTCAGGGGGTCGGTGCCGATACCTGCGAGAGACAAAAAGTGTTGAATCACACCTTAGGTAGGAGGCCGACCCCCCATAGAGACCTCCACCCTAACCCTGACCCCCCATAGAGACCTCCACCCTAACCCCCCTCCATAGAGACCTCCACCCTAACCCTGACCCCCCATAGAGACCTCCATCCTAACCCTGACCCCCCAGCAGACATAGGACGTTAAACACACCCCAGAGGTTCTAACCCTAACCCTAACCCTGACCCCCCATAGAGACCTCCACCCTAACCCTGACCCCCCCCCATAGAGACCTCCACCCTAACCCTAACCCCCCATAGAGACCTCCACCCTAACCCTAACCCTGACCCCCCATAGAGACCTCCACCCTAACCCTGACCCCCCAGCAGACATAGGACGTTAAACACACCCCAGAGGTTCTAACCCTAACCCTAACCCTGACCCCCCATAGAGACCTCCACCCTAACCCTGACCCCCCCCCATAGAGACCTCCACCCTAACCCTGACCCCCCATAGAGACCTCCACCCTAACCCTGACCCCCCAGCAGACATAGGACGTTAAACACACCCCAGAGGTTCTAACCCTAACCCTAACCCTGACCCCCCATAGAGACCTCCACCCTAACCCTGACCCCCCCCCATAGAGACCTCCACCCTAACCCTGACCCCCCCATAGAGACCTCCACCCTAACCCTAACCCTCTCGCATGTTTTGTTTTGTTTTGTTTCTTTGCAAAGAAAATAAAACCTTGTCGGCCGGCAGACGTCTCTATTTCATTCTTCACCAAGAGCACAGAGTTTCAACGACATTATACAGCTTTGGTAACCATGGTAACCAAGTGTCCATTATACAGCTTTAGTAACCATGGTAACCAAGTGTCCATTATACAGCTTTGGTAACCATGGTAACCAAGTGTCCATTTGGAGTCTCCAAAAAGGACCTGAGGAAAACGCATGGACATACCTGAGAGGTCCCTGACCCCTAACCCCCCCCCCCCCCCCAACCCCTAACCCTGAGAGGTCCCTGACCCCTAACCCTGCCCCCCCCCAACCCCCCAACCCTGAGAGGTCCCTGACCCCTAACCGTGCCCCCCCCAACCCCCCAACCCTGAGAGGTCCCTGACCCCTAACCCTGCCCCCCCCAACCCCTAACCCTGAGAGGTCCCTGACCCCTAACCCTGCCCCCCCCCAACCCCCAACCCTGAGAGGTCCCTGACCCCTAACCCTGCCCCCCCCCCAACCCCTAACCCTGAGAGGTCCCTGACCCCTAACCCTGCCCCCCCCAACCCCTAACCCTGAGAGGTCCCTGACCCCTAACCCTGCCCCCCCCAACCCCTAACCCTGAGAGGTCCCTGACCCCTAACCTTGCCCCTCCCCCAACCCCTAACCCTGAGAGGTCCCTGACCCCTAACCCTGCCCCCCCCAACCCCTAACCCTGAGAGGTCCCTGACCCCTAACCCTGCCCCCCCCAACCCCTAACCCTGAGAGGTCCCTGAATGTCTGTACACATGTCATTGTAAAGGCAAACCTATGGGCGAGTAAACAACCCCATCATTGTAACCTCTGCCACTCTTTGTCAGTAAGTCACAGAATCACACAGACACTTTTACAAGAATCCTGAGAGTGTTTCCTTTCCAATGATACCAGACACATCTCTGAGTCTCAAACTATGTGGGATCTGTGCTGCTCACAACTTGGGCATGTCGTTTAGGCTAACAACATAAAGAACTGGGGCGTATGTTAAGCTAAGCTAAGCTAGCATCACTAACCCTCACTGCTAGAACCCTAACCCTAACCCCACATCACTGCTGGAACCCTAACCCCACATCACTGCTGGAACCCTAACCCCACATCACTGCTGGAACCCTAACCCCACATCACTGCTGGAACCCTAACCCCAAATCACCGCTGGAACCCTAACCCCACATCACTGCTGGAACCCTAACCCCACATCACTGCTAGAACCCTAACCCCACATCACTGCTAGAACCCTAACCCCACATCACTGCTAGAACCCTAACCCTAACCCCACATCACTGCTAGAACCCTAACCCCACATCACTGCTGGAACCCTAACCCTACATCACTGCTAGAACCCTAACCCCACATCACTGCTGGAACCCTAACCCCACATCACTGCTGGAACCCTAACCCCACATCACTGCTGGAACCCTAACCCCACATCACTGCTGGAACCCTAACCCCACATCACTGCTGGAACCCTAACCCCACATCACTGCTGGAACCCTAACCCCACATCACTGCTGGAACCCTAACCCCACATCACTGCTGGAACCCTAACCCCACATCACTGCTGGAACCCTAACCCCTAATCCCTGCTGGAACCCTAACCCCAAATCACTGCTAGAACCCTAACCCCACATCACTGCTAGAACCCTAACCCCACATCACTGCTAGAACCCTAACCCTAACCCCACATCACTGCTGGAACCCTAACCCCACATCACTGCTGGAACCCTAACCCCAAATCACCGCTGGAACCCTAACCCCACATCACTGCTGGAACCCTAACCCCACATCACTGCTGGAACCCTAACCCCACATCACTGCTAGAACCCTAACCCCACATCACTGCTAGAACCCTAACCCCACATCACTGCTAGAACCCTAACCCCACATCACCGCTGGAACCCTAACCCCACATCACTGCTAGAACCCTAACCCCACATCACTGCTGGAACCCTAACCCCACACCACCGCTGGAACCCTAACCCCACATCACTGCTGGATCCCTAACCCCACATCACTGCTGGAACCCTAACCCCACATCACTGCTAGAACCCTAACCCCACATCACTGCTAGAACCCTAACCCCACATCACTGCTGGAACCCTAACCCCACACCACCGCTGGAACCCTAACCCCACATCACTGCTGGAACCCTAACCCCACATCACTGCTAGAACCCTAACCCCACATCACTGCTAGAACCCTAACCCCACATCACTGCTAGAACCCTAACCCTAACCCCACATCACTGCTGGAACCCTAACCCCACATCACTGCTGGAACCCTAACCCCACATCACTGCTGGAACCCTAACCCTACATCACTGCTAGAACCCTAACCCCACATCACTGCTGGAACCCTAACCCCACATCACTGCTGGAACCCTAACCCCAAATCACTGCTGGAACCCTAACCCCACATCACTGCTGGAACCCTAACCCCACATCACTGCTGGAACCCTAACCCCACATCACTGCTAGAACCCTAACCCCACATCACTGCTAGAACCCTAACCCCACATCACTGCTAGAACCCTAACCCTAACCCCACATCACTGCTGGAACCCTAACCCCACATCACTGCTGGAACCCTAACCCCACATCACTGCTGGAACCCTAACCCTACATCACTGCTAGAACCCTAACCCCACATCACTGCTGGAACCCTAACCCCACATCACTGCTGGAACCCTAACCCCAAATCACTGCTGGAACCCTAACCCCACATCACTGCTGGAACCCTAACCCCACATCACTGCTGGAACCCTAACCCCACATCACTGCTAGAACCCTAACCCCACATCACTGCTAGAACCCTAACCCCACATCACCGCTGGAACCCTAACCCCACATCACTGCTGGAACCCTAACCCCAAATCACCGCTGGAACCCTAACCCCAAATCACCGCTGGAACCCTAACCCCACATCACTGCTAGAACCCTAACCCCACATCACTGCTAGAACCCTAACCCCACATCACTGCTAGAACCCTAACCCCACATCACCGCTGGAACCCTAACCCCACATCACTGCTAGAACCCTAACCCCACATCACTGCTAGAACCCTAACCCCACATCACTGCTGGAACCCTAACCCCACACCACCGCTGGAACCCTAACCCCACATCACTGCTGGAACCCTAACCCCACATCACTGCTAGAACCCTAACCCCACATCACTGCTAGAACCCTAACCCCACATCACTGCTAGAACCCTAACCCCACATCACTGCTAGAACCCTAACCCTAACCCCACATCACTGCTGGAACCCTAACCCCACATCACTGCTGGAACCCTAACCCCACATCACTGCTGGAACCCTAACCCCACATCACTGCTGGAACCCTAACCCCACATCACTGCTAGAACCCTAACCCCACATCACTGCTAGAACCCTAACCCCACATCACTGCTAGAACCCTAACCCTAACCCCACATCACTGCTGGAACCCTAACCCCACATCACTGCTGGAACCCTAACCCCACATCACTGCTGGAACCCTAACCCTACATCACTGCTAGAACCCTAACCCCACATCACTGCTGGAACCCTAACCCCACATCACTGCTGGAACCCTAACCCCAAATCACTGCTGGAACCCTAACCCCACATCACTGCTGGAACCCTAACCCCACATCACTGCTGGAACCCTAACCCCACATCACTGCTAGAACCCTAACCCCACATCACTGCTAGAACCCTAACCCCACATCACCGCTGGAACCCTAACCCCACATCACTGCTGGAACCCTAACCCCAAATCACCGCTGGAACCCTAACCCCAAATCACCGCTGGAACCCTAACCCCACATCACTGCTAGAACCCTAACCCCACATCACTGCTAGAACCCTAACCCCACATCACTGCTAGAACCCTAACCCCACATCACCGCTGGAACCCTAACCCCACATCACTGCTAGAACCCTAACCCCACATCACTGCTAGAACCCTAACCCCACATCACTGCTGGAACCCTAACCCCACACCACCGCTGGAACCCTAACCCCACATCACTGCTGGAACCCTAACCCCACATCACTGCTAGAACCCTAACCCCACATCACTGCTAGAACCCTAACCCCACATCACTGCTAGAACCCTAACCCTAACCCCACATCACTGCTGGAACCCTAACCCCACATCACTGCTGGAACCCTAACCCCACATCACTGCTGGAACCCTAACCCTACATCACTGCTAGAACCCTAACCCCACATCACTGCTGGAACCCTAACCCCACATCACTGCTGGAACCCTAACCCCAAATCACTGCTGGAACCCTAACCCCACATCACTGCTGGAACCCTAACCCCACATCACTGCTGGAACCCTAACCCCACATCACTGCTAGAACCCTAACCCCACATCACTGCTAGAACCCTAACCCCACATCACTGCTAGAACCCTAACCCTAACCCCACATCACTGCTGGAACCCTAACCCCACATCACTGCTGGAACCCTAACCCCACATCACTGCTGGAACCCTAACCCTACATCACTGCTAGAACCCTAACCCCACATCACTGCTGGAACCCTAACCCCACATCACTGCTGGAACCCTAACCCCAAATCACTGCTGGAACCCTAACCCCACATCACTGCTGGAACCCTAACCCCACATCACTGCTGGAACCCTAACCCCACATCACTGCTAGAACCCTAACCCCACATCACTGCTAGAACCCTAACCCCACATCACCGCTGGAACCCTAACCCCACATCACTGCTGGAACCCTAACCCCAAATCACCGCTGGAACCCTAACCCCAAATCACCGCTGGAACCCTAACCCCACATCACTGCTAGAACCCTAACCCCACATCACTGCTGGAACCCTAACCCCACATCACTGCTAGAACCCTAACCCCACATCACTGCTGGAACCCTAACCCCACATCACTGCTGGAACCCTAACCCCACATCACTGCTGGAACCCTAACCCCACATCACTGCTAGAACCCTAACCCCACATCACTGCTGGAACCCTAACCCCACATCACCGCTGGAACCCTAACCCCACATCACCGCTGGAACCCTAACCCCACATCACTGCTGGAACCCTAACCCCACATCACTGCTAGAACCCTAACCCCACATCACTGCTGGAACCCTAACCCCACATCACTGCTGGAACCCTAACCCCTAATCCCTGCTGGAACCCTAACCCCACATCACTGCTGGAACCCTAACCCCACATCACTGCTGGAACCCTAACCCCACATCACTGCTAGAACCCTAACCCCACATCACTGCTGGAACCCTAACCCCACATCACTGCTGGAACCCTAACCCCTAATCCCTGCTGGAACCCTAACCCCAAATCACCGCTGGAACCCTAACCCCACATCACTGCTAGAACCCTAACCCCACATCACTGCTGGAACCCTAACCCCACATCACTGCTGGAACCCTAACCCCACATCACTGCTGGAACCCTAACCCTAAATCACTGCTGGAACCCTAACCCCACATCACTGCTGGACATGATGTAGTGAATACTGAGAGGAGTTCAAGTGTTCTCATGTTCTCACACAGAGTGTTAAAGGGTTCTCATGTTCTCACACAGAGTGTTAAAGTGTTCTCATGTTCTCACACAGAGTGTTAAAGTGTTCTCATGTTCTCACACTGAGTGTTAAAGTGTTCTCATGTTCTCACACAGAGTGTTAAAGGGTTCTCATGTTCTCACACAGAGTGTTAAAGGGTTCTCATGTTCTCAGGAGAGGAACAAAGAACCCTGAAGATAAAAACAAGCATTTACTGTTCTATATAAAACAGCTGAGTCCAGATCAGCTGATCCGTTTCCTGGTGTGTGTGTGTGTGTGTGGGGAGGAGGGGTTAGTCATGTGACTGCCGGGAGGAGTGGTCATGTGATCAGCAGGGTCATATGACCTGATGTGATTCTTTATTGTCGGCAGCAACAAGACGGAGAACAAGGTGAGCTCCCGGTCCGGTGTGTGAGAGAGTTTAAGTGTGCGCGCGAGAGATAGAGAGAGAGTGTGTGTGAGAGAGAGAGTTTAAGTGTGTGTGTGTGTGTGTGTGTGTGTGTGTGTGTGTGTGTGTGTGTGAGTGAGTGAGTGTGAGATAGAGATTGTGTGTGTGTGTGAGAGAGAGAGAGTTTAAGTGTGCGTGTGTGTGTGTTTACATGTGTGTGAGTGTGTGTGTGAGTATGTGTCTGTCTGTCTGTGAGTGAGTTAGCAGTTAGCAGTTAGCTCCTCACGTGTTAACAGTTTTAATGATAAATAACGTCGTTTACTTCCGGTATTATATCGCGCGCCCCCCCCCCCCCCCCCCCCCGCAGCGAAGGAAGCAAGTTAAAAGAACAAGGAAGTAAATAATTCTAACTTCCGGTGTGTTAGCCTGAGCTAACAGGAAGTAATTTTAATTTCCTGTTTTACATTTATTAATAAATTAAACTGACACGCCCCTCTGTGACATCACAGCTCAGTAACCAATCATATCGTTGGACTGTAAGCAGCGTCACTAGACACAGGCGGTGTGATGTCACTTCCTTTGTGGTTACAGATGCAGGTGTTGATGATGTCACTTCCTGTGGCGTTGCTGTGTTACTTCCTGTCCTCTCTGCTATTGGCTGACGCGGCGCCGGCGGGCGATGAGGTCACGTACCTGCCGGGACTCCAGAAACAGCCGAGCTTCAAACAGTACTCTGGTTACCTGAGCGTAGCCGACGGGAAACACCTGCACTACTGGTCAGTGTTCACTCACCTGACCCCTGACCCCTCACCTGACCCTCACCTGTTACCTCACCTTTCACCTCACCTGACCCTCACCTTTCACCTCACCTGACCCTCACCTGACCCTCACCTTTCACCTCACCTGACCCTCACCTTTCACCTCACCTGACCCCTCACCTTTCACCTCACCTTTCACCTCACCTTTCACCTCACCTGACCCTCACCTTTCACCTCACCTTTCACCTCACCTGACCCCTGACCCCTGACCCCTCACCTGACCCTCACCTGTTACCTCACCTTTCACCTCACCTGACCCTCACCTTTCACCTCACCTTTCACCTCACCTTTCACCTCACCTGACCCTCACCTTTCACCTCACCTTTCACCTCACCTGACCCTCACCTGACCCCTGACCCCTGACCCCTCACCTGACCCTCACCTTTCACCTCACCTTTCACCTCACCTGACCCTCACCTTTCACCTTTCACCTTTCACCTGTTACCTCACCTGTTACCTCACCTGACCCTCACCTGTTACCTGTTGACTCACCTGTTGACTCACCTGTGCAGGTTTGTGGAGTCCCAGAAGGACCCGTCCTCGGCCCCGGTGGTGCTGTGGCTGAACGGAGGTCCAGGCTGCAGCTCTCTGGACGGACTGCTGACTGAACATGGACCCTTCCTGGTAGGTTACCTGTGACTCCACCTGAGCACACCCACCTGCCTCAGTGTGATGTCACAGCCTCAGTGTGATGTCACGGCCTCAGTGTGATGTCACAGCCTCAGTGTGATGTCACAGCCTCAGTGTGATGTCACGGCCTCAGTGTGATGTCACGGCCTCAGTGTGATGTCATGTGTTTCAGATCCAGGACGACGGCGCGACGCTGCAGTACAACCCGTACTCCTGGAACCAGGTGAGGTCATCGTGAGGTCATCGTGAGGTCATCGTGAGGTCATCGTTACACCTGCACGCCATCATGTGACTCTGTGGTTTGATCACATGGTTCATGTCTGAGCTTCTGATTGGTTGTTTCTGGACAGATTGCCAACGTGCTGTACCTGGAGTCTCCAGCAGGAGTCGGATTCTCGTACTCAGACGATCAGAACTACGTCACCAACGACACCGAGGTCAGTAACGCTGCTGCTGATTGGCTCACAGGTGTTCACTGCCGGCTGCTGATTGGCTCACAGGTGTTCACTGTCTGCTGCTGATTGGCTCACAGGTGTTCACTGTCTGCTGCTGATTGGCTCACAGGTGTTCACTGTCTGCTGCTGATTGGCTCACAGGTGTTCGCTGCCGGCTGCTGATTGGCTCACGGTGTGTTTTCTCGGCAGGTATCGATGAATAACTTCCTGGCTCTGAAGGAGTTCTTCCGCTTGTTTCCAGAGTTCAGTAAGAACCAACTTTTCCTGACGGGAGAAAGTTACGGAGGAATCTACATCCCGACGCTGGCGGAGAGGGTGATGGAGGACCCCACCCTCAACCTGCAGGTACTAGTACTACTAGTACTAGTAGTACTACTAGTACTACTGCAGTACTACTACTAGTACTAACCCTAACCCCACCCTCAACCTGCAGGTACTAGTACTACTACTAGTACTACTACTAGTACTGCAGGTACTAGTACTACTAGTACTACTACTAGTACTACTGCAGTACTAGTACTAACCCTAACCCCACCCTCAACCTGCAGGTACTAGTACTAGTACTACTACTAGTACTACTACTAGTACTACTGCAGTACTAGTACTAACCCTAACCCCACCCTCAACCTGCAGGTACTAGTACTACTAGTACTACTACTAGTACTACTGCAGTACTACTACTAGTACTAACCCTAACCCCACCCTCAACCTGCAGGTACTAGTACTACTAATACTACTAGTACTACTACTACTAGTACTAACCCTAACCCCACCCTCAACCTGCAGGTACTAGTACTACTAGTACTACTACTCACTAGTACTAACTCTAACCCCACCCTCAACCTGCAGGTACTAGTACTACTAGTACTACTACTCACTAGTACTAACTCTAACCCCACCCTCAACCTGCAGGTACTAGTACTACTAGTACTACTACTCACTAGTACTAACCCTAACCCCACCCTCAACCTGCAGGTACTAGTACTACTAGTACTACTACTCACTAGTACTAACTCTAACCCCACCCTCAACCTGCAGGTACTAGTACTACTAGTACTACTACTCACTAGTACTAACCCTAACCCCACCCTCAACCTGCAGGTACTAGTACTACTAGTACTAGTACTACTACTACTAGTACTACTACTCACTAGTACTAACCCTAACCCCACCCTCAACCTGCAGGTACTAGTACTACTAGTACTACTACTCACTAGTACTAACCCTAACCCCACCCTCAACCTGCAGGTACTAGTACTACTAGTACTACTACTAGTACTACTGCAGTACTACTACTAGTACTAACCCTAACCCCACCCTCAACCTGCAGGTACTAGTACTACTAATACTACTAGTACTACTAGTACTAACCCTAACCCCACCCTCAACCTGCAGGTACTAGTACTACTAGTACTACTACTCACTAGTACTAACTCTAACCCCACCCTCAACCTGCAGGTACTAGTACTACTAGTACTACTACTCACTAGTACTAACCCTAACCCCACCCTCAACCTGCAGGTACTAGTACTACTAGTACTAGTACTACTACTACTAGTACTACTACTCACTAGTACTAACCCTAACCCCACCCTCAACCTGCAGGTACTAGTACTACTAGTACTACTACTCACTAGTACTAACCCTAACCCCACCCTCAACCTGCAGGTACTAGTACTACTAGTACTAGTACTACTACTACTAGTACTACTACTCACTAGTACTAACCCTAACCCCACCCTCAACCTGCAGGTACTAGTACTACTAGTAGTACTACTACTACTACTAGTACTACTACTCACTAGTACTAACTCTAACCCCACCCTCAACCTGCAGGTACTAGTACTACTACTAGTACTACTAGTACTACTAGTACTGCAGTACTACTACTAGTACTAACCCTAACCCCACCCTCAACCTGCAGGTACTAGTACTACTAGTAGTACTACTACTACTACTAGTACTAACCCTAACCCCACCCTCAACCTGCAGGTACTAGTACTACTAGTAATACTACTGCAGTACTACTACTAGTACTAACCCTAACCCCACCCTCAACCTGCAGGTACTGGTAGTAGTACTGCACTATTAGTACTAGTACTGCAGTACTCACCTGTGTCACCTGTCTGCAGGGCGTTGCCGTGGGTAACGGGATGTCCAGCTACGAGATGAACGATAACTCTCTGGTGTTCTTCGCCTACTATCACGGTCTGCTGGGGAGCCGTCTGTGGAACCAGCTGCAGACGTTCTGCTGCTCCGACGGAACCTGCAACTTCTACAACAACCCAGAACCCAACTGCACCGCCGCCGTGAGTCTGACCCCCTGAAACCAGTCTGACCCACTGAAACCAGTTTACCTCAGGTCCTGACCCACTGGAACCAGTTTACCTCAGGTTCTGACCAGTCTGACCCACTGAAACCAGTTTACCTCAGGTCCTGACCAGTCTGACCTACTGGAACCAGTTTACCTCAGGTCCTGACCAGTCTGACCCACTGAAACCAGTTTACCTCAGGTCCTGACCAGTCTGACCCACTGAAACCAGTTTACCTCAGGCCCTGACCAGTCTGACCCACTGAAACCAGTTTACCTCAGGTCCTGACCAGTCTGACCCACTGAAACCAGTTTACCTCAGGTCCTGACCAGTCTGACCCACTGAAACCAGTTTACCTCAGGTCCTGACCAGTCTGACGCCCTGAAACCAGTTTACCTCAGGCCCTGACCCACTGGAACCAGTTTACCTCAGGTCCTGACCCACTGAAACCAGTTTACCTCAGGTCCTGACCCACTGGAACCAGTTTACCTCAGGTCCTGACCCACTGAAACCAGTTTACCTCAGGTCCTGACCAGTCTGACCCACTGGAACCAGTTTACCTCAGGTCCTGACCAGTCTGACCCACTGGAACCAGTTTACCTCAGGTCCTGACCAGTCTGACCCACTGAAACCAGTTTACCTCAGGTCCTGACCAGTCTGACCCACTGAAACCAGCTTACCTCAGGTCCTGACCCACTGGAACCAGTTTACCTCAGGTCCTGACCCACTGGAACCAGTTTACCTCAGGTCCTGACCCACTGAAACCAGTTTACCTCAGGTCCTGACCCACTGAAACCAGTTTACCTCAGGTCCTGACCAGTCTGACCCACTGAAACCAGTTTACCTCAGGTCCTGACCAGTCTGACCCACTGGAACCAGTTTACCTCAGGTCCTGACCAGTCTGACCCACTGAAACCAGTTTACCTCAGGTCCTGACCAGTCTGACCCACTGAAACCAGTTTACCTCAGGTCCTGACCCACTGGAACCAGTTTACCTCAGGTCCTGACCAGTCTGACCCACTGAAACCAGTTTACCTCAGGTTCTGACCAGTCTGACCCACTGAAACCAGTTTACCTCAGGTCCTGACCAGTCTGACCCACTGAAACCAGTTTACCTCAGGTCCTGACCAGTCTGACCCACTGAAACCAGTTTACCTCAGGTCCTGACCAGTCTGACCCACTGGAACCAGTTTACCTCAGGTCCTGACCAGTCTGACCCACTGAAACCAGTTTACCTCAGGTCCTGACCCACTGGAACCAGTTTACCTCAGGTCCTGACCAGTCTGACCCACTGAAACCAGTTTACCTCAGGTTCTGACCAGTCTGACCCACTGAAACCAGTTTACCTCAGGTCCTGACCAGTCTGACCCACTGAAACCAGTTTACCTCAGGTCCTGACCAGTCTGACCCACTGAAACCAGTTTACCTCAGGTCCTGACCAGTCTGACCCACTGAAACCAGTTTACCTCAGGTCCTGACCCACTGGAACCAGTTTACCTCAGGTCCTGACCCACTGGAACCAGTTTACCTCAGGTCCTGACCCACTGAAACCAGTTTACCTCAGGTCCTGACCAGTCTGACCCACTGAAACCAGTTTACCTCAGGCCCTGACCAGTCTGACCCACTGAAACCAGTTTACCTCAGGTCCTGACCCATTGAAACCAGTTTACCTCAGGTCCTGACCAGTCTGACCCACTGAAACCAGTTTACCTCAGGTCCTGACCAGTCTGACCCACTGAAACCAGTTTACCTCAGGTCCTGACCCACTGAAACCAGTTTACCTCAGGTTCTGACCAGTCTGACCCACTGGAACCAGTTTACCTCAGGTCCTGACCCACTGGAACCAGTTTACCTCAGGTTCTGACCAGTCTGACCCACTGAAACCAGTTTACCTCAGGTCCTGACCCACTGAAACCAGTTTACCTCAGGTCCTGACCAGTCTGACCCACTGAAACCAGTTTACCTCAGGTCCTGACCCACTGAAACCAGTTTACCTCAGGCCCTGACCAGTCTGACCCACTGAAACCAGTTTACCTCAGGTCCTGACCAGTCTGACCCACTGAAACCAGTTTACCTCAGGTCCTGACCAGTAGTTGTGTCTCCTGCAGCTGTCTGAAGTTCAGGACATCGTCTACAGTTCAGGACTGAACATGTACAACCTGTACGCCTCCTGTCCAGGTGGAGTCCACCAGAGGTTCAGGTAAGCTGTGATGACTCACCTGCTGCAGCTGTGGACAGGTGTTGACTTCCTGTTGTCCCAGCTGTGGACAGGTGTTGACTTCCTGTTGTCCCAGCTGTGGACAGGTGTTGACTTCCTGTTGTCCCAGCTGTGGTCAGGTGTTGACTTCCTGTTGTCCCAGCTGTGGTCAGGTGTTGACTTCCTGTTGTCCCAGGTGTTTACTTCCTGTTGTCCCAGCTGTGGTCAGGTGTTGACTTCCTGTTGTCCCAGGTGTTGACTTCCTGTTGTCCCAGCTGTGGACAGGTGTTGACTTCCTGTTGTCCCAGGTGTTGACTTCCTGTTGTCCCAGCTGTGGACAGGTGTTGACTTCCTGTTGTCCCAGCTGTGGACAGGTGTTGACTTCCTGTTGTCCCAGCTGTGGACAGGTGTTGACTTCCTGTTGTCCTCAGTCTCCAGGCAGGTGAGCTGGTGATCAGAGATCTGGGAAACTCCTTCATCAACCATCCGTGGACGAAGCTCTGGAAGCAGGTCTGTAGAACCCAGCTGATGACATCACTCACCTGAGGACAGGTGTTCCTCTGACTGTGTGTGTGTGTGTGTGTGTGTGTGTGTGTGTGTGTGTGTGTGTAGAAGTTACAGAGCCTGGCGTCTCTCCACCTGTCGGTGCGTCTGGACCCCCCCTGCACTAACTCCACCCCCTCCTCCCTTTACCTGAACAACGCGTACGTCAGAGCCGCTCTGCACATCAGCCCCAAAGCTCTGGACTGGGTCATCTGCAGGTAACACACACTACACACACTACACACTACACACACCTGTACACACACACACACTACACACACCTACACACACTACACACACTACACACACACCTGTACACACTACACACTACACACACTACACACACCTGTACACACTACACACTACACACACACTACACACACCTGTACACACACTACACACTACACACTACACACACCTGTACACACACACACACTACACACACCTGTACACACTACACACACCTACACACACTACACACACACCTGTACACACTACACACTACACACACTACACACACACCTGTACACACTACACACACTACACACACACTACACACACCTGTACACACTACACACACACCTGGCCCTCTGACCTTTGACCTCTGACCTGTGTTGCAGCTCTGAGGTGAACCTGAACTACGGCCGGCTCTACATGGACGTGAGGAAGCAGTACCTGAAGCTGCTCGCTGCTCTGGTCCGTTCCACGGTTCTAAAGGTTCTAAAGGTCTTCACCATAAAACATTGAGCCGTAACTCATCGGCGGACCGTTCTCTGTTCTCTGCAGAAGTACCGGGTCCTGGTCTATAACGGGGACGTGGACATGGCCTGTAACTTCATGGGGGACGAGTGGTTCGTGGAGTCTCTGCAGCAGCAGGTGAGAACAGACGGAGAACAGGTGGGGAACAGGGGTTAGGAACAGGTGAGAACAGATGGAGAACAGGTGGGGAACAGGGTTTAGGAACAGGTGAGAACAGATGGAGAACAGGTGGGGAACAGGGGTTAGGAACAGGTGAGAACAGATGGAGAACAGGTGGGGAACAGGGCTTAGGAACAGGTGGGAACAGACGGAGAACAGGTGGGGAACAGGGCTTAGGAACAGGTGGGAACAGATGGAGAACAGGTGGGGAACAGGGTTTAGGAACAGGTGAGAACAGATGGAGAACAGGTGGGGAACAGGGTTTAGGAACAGGTGAGAACAGATGGAGAACAGGTGGGGAACAGGGTTTAGGAACAGGTGAGAACAGATGGAGAACAGGTGGGGAACAGGGCTTAGGAACAGGTGGGAACAGACGGAGAACAGGTGGGGAACAGGGGTTAGGAACAGGTGAGAACAGATGGAGAACAGGTGGGGAACAGGGGTTAGGAACAGGTGAGAACAGACGGAGAACAGGTGGGGAACAGGGGTTAGGTGAGAACAGACGGAGAACCCGGAGAACCGCATCGGTTCTTACTTGAATGTGATGAACGTTAATCAGCTGATTTGAAAACTGTGAAACATGAAGCTCTACTGCTCTGATGATGAGGAACAGGTAAATGTCACGTGGTCACACGGTGACACGGTCACATGGTGACACGGTCACATGGTCACACGGTGACACGGTCACGTGGTCACATGGTGACACGGTCACATGGTCACATGGTCACATGGTCACACGGTGACACGGTCACGTGGTCACATGGTCACATGGTCACATGGTCACATTGTTTATTACACAACGTTTCCTTTCAGAGACATTAACTCAGTTTAATATTCAACATTCAGAATATCAACCTGTTATGCTCTCTGGTGTAACCGTGTCTCTGGTGTAACTGTGTCTCTGGTGTAACCGTGTCTCTGGTGTAACTGTGTAACCGTGTCTCTGGTGTAACTGTGTCTCTGGTGTAACTGTGTCTCTGGTGTAACTGTGTCTCTGGTGTAACTGTGTCTCTGGTGTAACTGTGTAACCGTGTCTCTGGTGTAACTGTGTCTCTGGTGTAACTGTGTCTCTGGTGTAACTGTGTCTCTGGTGTAACTGTGTAACCGTGTCTCTGGTGTAACTGTGTCTCTGGTGTAACTGTGTCTCTGGTGTAACTGTGTAACCGTGTCTCTGGTGTAACCGTGTCTCTGGTGTAACCGTGTCTCTGGTGTAACTGTGTAACCGTGTCTCTGGTGTAACCGTGTCTCTGGTGTAACCGTGTCTCTGGTGTAACCGTGTCTCTGGTGTAACCGTGTCTCTGGTGTAACTGTGTAACCGTGTCTCTGGTGTAACTGTGTAGTCGTGTCTCTGGTGTAATCGTGTCTCTGGTGTAATCGTGTCTCTGGTGTAACTGTGTCTCTGGTGTAACTGTGTCTCTGGTGTAACTGTGTCTCTGGTGTAACTGTGTCTCTGGTGTAACTGTGTAACCGTGTCTCTGGTGTAACTGTGTCTCTGGTGTAACTGTGTAACCGTGTCTCTGGTGTAACCGTGTCTCTGGTGTAACTGTGTAACCGTGTCTCTGGTGTAACCGTGTCTCTGGTGTAACTGTGTCTCTGGTGTAACTGTGTCTCTGGTGTAACCGTGTCTCTGGTGTAACTGTGTAACCGTGTCTCTGGTGTAACTGTGTAACCGTGTCTCTGGTGTAACTGTGTAACCGTGTCTCTGGTGTAATCGTGTCTCTGGTGTAATCGTGTCTCTGGTGTAACTGTGTCTCTGGTGTAACTGTGTCTCTGGTGTAACTGTGTCTCTGGTGTAACTGTGTCTCTGGTGTAACCGTGTCTCTGGTGTCTCTGGTGTAACCGTGTCTCTGGTGTCTCTGGTGTAACTGTGTCTCTGGTGTAACTGTGTCTCTGGTGTAACTGTGTCTCTGGTGTAACTGTGTCTCTGGTGTAACCGTGTCTCTGGTGTAACTGTGTAACCGTGTCTCTGGTGTAACTGTGTAACCGTGTCTCTGGTGTAACCGTGTCTCTGGTGTAACTGTGTAACCGTGTCTCTGGTGTAACTGTGTCTCTGGTGTAACCGTGTCTCTGGTGTAACTGTGTAACCGTGTCTCTGGTGTAACTGTGTCTCTGGTGTAACTGTGTCTCTGGTGTAACTGTGTAACCGTGTGTCTCTGGTGTAACCGTGTCTCTCTGGTGTAACCGTGTCTCTCTGGTGTAACCGTGTCTCTGGTGTAACCGTGTCTCTCTGGTGTAACCGTCAGGTGGAGGTGCAGAGGCGTCCGTGGCTCTATGACGATGAGGACGGTCGGCAGGTCGGAGGATTCGTTAAAGAGTTTAACAACATCGCCTTCCTCACTGTGAAGGTATGACATCATCACGCTGTGACATCATCACGCTGTGACATCACGCTGTGACATCATCACGATGTTTGCTGACCTTTGACCTCTGTTCTCCTGCAGGGTTCAGGTCACATGGTTCCATCAGATAAACCAATCGCTGCATTCGCCATGTTCTCCAGATTCATCAAGAAACAGCCCTACTGACCCCCCCGACCCCCCCCACTGACCTCTGACCCCCCACTGACCTCTGACCCCCCCACTGACCCCCGACCCCCCGCCACTGACCTCTGACCCCCCCACTGACCCCCCCGACCCCCCCCACTGACCTCTGACCCCCCCGACCCCCCCCCCACTGACCTCTGGACCCCCCCCACTGACCCCCGACCCCCCGCCACTGACCTCTGACCCCCCCCCCTGACCTCTGACCCCCCCGACGACTGACCTCTGGACCCCCCCCCCCCCCTCTGACCTCTGACCCCCCCCCCCCCCACACACACACCCGCTTTACTTTGATTTAATTGATTTTTCACTGCCAGCCAATCAGCAGAGCTGAAATGTTTCAGTCTTGGCCAATCATGTTGCACCTCTGAGCTGACTCCGTGGTTTCCATGGAAACGAGCACTGTCTGTCCTCTGATTGGTGGATTAATGTGAAGCTGCTTAAAGGGAAAAAATAAAGTTTTTAAGAAAAGATGATTTGAGTCTGTTGTCATGGAAACACGAATATTATTAATCACAGAACAACAAACAGGGTTCTACGGTTCTAAGGTTCTAAGGTTCTAACGTGCTGAGTCTTTACTGCAGCAGCAAAGTTCAGACTGAAGTCAAAGATAATAAAACAAGTTAAAACATCTCAGCTGTTCCATCAGGGTTCTATAATAGAACGAGGAGGAGAGGAGAGGAGAGGAGAGGAAGAGGAGGAGGAAGCGGAGAGGAAGAGGAGGAGAGGAGGAAGCGGAGAGGAAGAGGAGGAGAGGAGAGGAAGAGGAGGAGAGGAAGAGGAGGAGAGGAGAGGAAGAGGAGGAGAGGAGGAAGCGGAGAGGAAGAGGAGGAGAGGAGGAGAGGAGAGGAAGAGGAGGAGAGGAAGAGGAGGAGAGGAGAGGAGAGGAAGAGGAGGAGAGGAGGAGAGGAGAGGAAGAGGAGGAGAGGAAGAGGAGGAGAGGAGAGGAGAGGAGGAGAGGAGAGGAAGAGGAGGAGAGGCCCAGAATCCAAGTTACTTTAAGTCCAGCGTGAAGTTTCCACAGTCAGTGATGGTTAGGGTTAGAGCACTTCATGGTTCCTTTAGGGTTAGAGCACTTCATGGTTCCTTTAGGGTTAGGGTTAGAGCACTTCATGGTTCCTTTAGGGTTAGGGTTAGAGCACTTCATGGTTCCTTTAGGGTTAGAGCACTTCATGGTTCCTTTAGGGTTAGGGTTAGAGCACTTCATGGTTCCTTTAGGGTTAGAGCACTTCATGGTTCCTTTAGGGTTAGGGTTAGAGCACTTCATGGTTCCTTTAGGGTTAGAGCACTTCATGGTTCCTTTAGGGTTAAGGTTAGAGCACTTCATGGTTCCTTTAGGGTTAGAGCACTTCATGGTTCCTTTAGGGTTAGAGCACTTCATGGTTCCTTTAGGGTTAAGGTTAGAGCACTTCATGGTTCCTTTAGGGTTAGAGCACTTCATGGTTCCTTTAGGGTTAGAGCACTTCATGGTTCCTTTAGGGTTAGAGCACTTCATGGTTCCTTTAGGGTTAGAGCACTTCATGGTTCCTTTAGGGTTAAGGTTAGAGCACTTCATGGTTCCTTTAGGGTTAGAGCACTTCATGGTTCCTTTAGAGTTAGAGCACTTCATGGTTCCTTTAGGGTTAGAGCACTTCATGGTTCCTCCTGCTGACAGGCTTTACAGGGATGCTGATTTCATTTGCCAGCAGGATTTGGCCCCCGCTGCCAAAAGTACCAGTACTGGTTTAATGAACATGTTCTCCTGACCTGAACCCCGTAGAACATCTATAGGGTTCTATGAGAGACCCAAGACCCAACAACGCAGACGAGCTGAAGGCCACTATCGAAGCAACTTGGGCTTCCATAACACCTCAGTAGTGCCACAGGCTGGTAGCCCCCATGCCCCCAGTCCCCCAGCCCCATGCCCCCGGCCCTATGCCCCCAACCCATGCCCCCAGCCCCATGCCCCAGCCCCATGCCCCCAGCCCATGCCCCCAGCCCCCAGCCCCATGCCCCAGCCCCATGCCCCATGCCCCCAGCCCCATCCCCCCAGCCCCATGCCCCAGCCCCATGCCCCAGCCCCATCCCCCCAGCCCCATGCCCCAGCCCCATGCCCCCAGCCCATGCCCCCAGCCCCATGCCCCATGCCCCCAGCCCCATGCCCCATGCCCCCAGCCCATGCCCCCATGCCCCCAGCCCCATCCCCCCAGCCCCATGCCCCCAGCCCCATGCCCCAGCCCCCCAACCCCATACCCCCATGCCCCAGCCCCATGCCCCCAGCCCCATCCCCCCAGCCCCATGCCCCCAGCCCCATGCCCCAGTCCCCCAGCCCCATGCCCCATGCCCCATGCCCCATGCCCCCATAACCCTAACCCTTTATTGGTCTTACGTAATATTCTAATTTTTCTAGATGCTGAATTTGGGGTTTTTTCATGAGCTGTAAACTATAATCATGAAGATATAAACAAATAAAGGTTTGAAATATTTAACTTTGTGTTTTAATGAATCCATAAAATACGAGTTTCACTTTTTAAACTGAATTAAGGAGATAAATGAACTCCACAGTGTTCTGTGTATTGAGCTGCAGCTGTATGTGAAGCCACCAGGGGGCGGTAGTGAGTCACGCTGCTGTTAAATATCATAGAAGAAGAAGAAGGAAACAAACTGACGTCACTTCCCGTTTCCGTCAACACACGTGAATGCGCGTGGAGAGAAAACAGATCCGCGTGAAGCTCGTTGTTTAAACTTTTAAACAGTTTAAACATTTTAATCTTTAATCTTAGTTTTCCCGCCATGTTGGAACAGCTGGGTTTGATCGGGACGCTGCGGGACGAGGATGAGAGTCCCCAAGAACCGGACACGGATTCTGATCCGGAGGTAAGAACCCTAACTATAGAACCCTAACTATAATATATGTATAATAGAACCCTAACTATAATATATGTATAATAGAACCCTAACTATAATATATAATAGAACCCTAACAATAATATATGATAGAACCCTAACAATAATATATAATAGAACCCTAACTATAGTATATATGATAGAACCCTAACTATAATATATAATAGAACCCCAACTATAATATATATAATAGAACCCTAACTATAGTATATGATAGAACCCTAACTATAATATATAGTAGAACCCTAACTATAGTATATATGATAGAACCCTAACTATAATATATGATAGAACCCTAACTATAGTATATATGATAGAACCCTAACTATAGTATATGATAGAACCCTAACTATAATATATAGTAGAACCCTAACTATAGTATATGATAGAACCCTAACTATAATATATAATAGAACCCTAACTATAGTATATATGATAGAACCCTAACTATAGTATATATGATAGAACCCTAACTATAATATATGATAGAACCCTAACTATAGTATATGATAGAACCCTAACTATAATATATAGTAGAACCCTAACTATAGTATATATGATAGAACCCCAACTATTTCCTGTTTGTTGATCAGTAATCAATAACCTGATCGGTTCTATCGGTTCTAGGAGCAGCCGATCGTCCTCAACAGGAAGAAGAAGTTCGGAGCTCAAACTCGCAGCGCACGAGATTTCAACACGGAGTTCGAGTTCGGAGAACGAGACGGAACCCCGAACGATGACTGGGTGATGGCCGACGTCATGAAGCAGCTGAAGAACAGGGTGAGAACCTGTGGAACCCTAACGTTCTAACATGTTCTTTGTTCTGTAACGTTCTATCACAGCGTGTTGGTTCTGTAATGTTCTAACATGTTCTTTGTTCTGTGTTTTCAGAAAACTCGGACGACTCTCGACCAGAAAATTGATAAAATCAGGAAGAAGAGGAAAGCCGAGGTTTGTTCTCCGTGTGTTCTCCGTGTATCAGCTGGAGTTTGTTCTCCGTGTGTTCTCCGTGTGTCAGCTGGAGTTTGTTCTCCGTGTGTTCTCCGTGTATCAGCTGGAGTTTGTTCTGTGTGTTCTCCGTGTATCAGCTGGAGTTTGTTCTCTGTGTGTTCTCCGTGTGTCAGCTGGAGTTTGTTCTGTGTGTTCTCCGTGTGTCAGCTGGAGTTTGTTCTGTGTGTTCTCCGTGTATCAGCTGGAGTTTGTTCTCTGTGTGTTCTCCGTGTGTCAGCTGGAGTTTGTTCTGTGTGTTCTCCGTGTGTCAGCTGGAGTTTGTTCTGTGTGTTCTCCGTGTGTCAGCTGGAGTTTGTTCTCTGTGTGTTCTCCGTGTGTCAGCTGGCGTTGGTTCTGTGTGTTCTCCGTGTGTTCTCCGTGTTTGAGGTTCTGTAATGTTCTGCAGGAGAAATCAGCTCAGACTGAGGCTGCAGGAGGTTCTGCAGAAAAGATGGAGGACGAGGATGAAGAGGAAGATACGAAGCCAGCTGCAGGAGAACTTGATGGTGATGATGAGGAGGAGCAGGAAGAGGAAGAGGAAGAAGATGAGGAAGAGGAAGATGAGTTTGATTCGGGTGATGAGGAGATTCTGACCAAATCAGGTGAGTCTGGAGGCTTTTATTTTGAAGTCCAGCAGGAAGCAGTTAGTGTAACCATGTGAGTCTGGAGGCTTTTATTTTGAAGTCCAGCAGGAAGCAGTTAGTGTAACCATGTGAGTCTGGAGGCTTTTATTTTGAAGTCCAGCAGGAAGCAGTTAGTGTAACCATGTGAGTCTGGAGGCTTTTATTTTGAAGTCCAGCAGGAAGCAGTTAGTGTAACGTGTGAAACTGTTTCCTGTCAGACACGCTGAGAGACAAGGAGCGCCGAGGGAGGAAGAGGAAGGCTGGAGAGGAGGTGAGGAAGAGGAAGTGAGGTCACCTGTGGACGGACTCAGTACCTGGTTACCATGGTAACCGCTCTGTGTCTGTGTGTGTGTGTGTGTGTGTCTTCAGGCTCCGGAGACTTTCTACGAAGACGCGTCTCAGTACGACGAGAAGCTGACCTTCGATGAAATGAACCTGAGCCGACCCATCCTGAAGGTAAGAACCAGAACCAGCAGAACCTCCAGAACCAGCAGAACCTCCAGGTATGCTGCTGCTGATCCAGAACCACAAAGGGCGTCATTCAGGTTCAGGAGGTTCTCAGTAGTTCCTCAGGAGGTTCTCAGTAGTTCCTCTGTGGTTCCTCAGGAGGTTCTCAGTAGTTCCTCAGGAGGTTCTCAGTAGTTCCTCAGGAGGTTCTCTTTAGTTCCTCTGTAGTTCCTCAGGAGGTCCTCAGTAGTTCCTCAGGAGGTTTTCTTTAGTTCCTCTGTGGTTCCTCAGGAGGTTCTCAGTAGTTCCTCAGGAGGTCCTCAGTAGTTCCTCAGGAGGTCCTCAGTAGTTCCTCAGGAGGTTTTCTTTAGTTCCTCTGTGGTTCCTCAGTAGTTCCTCAGGAGGTTCTCATTAGTTCCTCAGGAGGTTCTCAGTAGTTCCTCTGTGGTTCCTCAGGAGGTTTTCTTTAGTGCCTCTGTGGTTCCTCAGTAGGTTCTCAGTAGTTCCTCAGGAGGTTCTCAGTAGTTCCTCAGGAGGTTCTCAGTAGTTCCTCTGTGGTTCCTCAGGAGGTTTTCTTTAGTTCCTCTGTAGTTCCTCAGGAGGTTCTCAGTAGTTCCTCAGGAGGTTCTCAGGGTTCTGACTTGTGGTGTTCTTGCAGGCCGTCACTGCTCTGGGCTTCAAGCAGCCGACTCCGATCCAGAAGGCCTGCGTTCCCATCGGGCTGCTGGGCCGAGACCTCTGCGCCTGTGCTGCTACTGGGACAGGTGAGCCATACTGGGACCAGTTCATCATACTGGGACCGGTGAGCCATACTGGGACCAGTTCATCATACTGGGACCGGTTCATCATACTGGGACCGGTGAGCCATACTGGGACCAGTTCATCATACTGGGACCGGTTCATCATACTGGGACCAGTTTATCATACTGGGACAGGTTCATCATACTGGGACCGGTTCATCATACTGGGACCAGTTCATCATACTGGGACCAGTTCATCATACTGGGACCAGTTTATCATACTGGGACCAGTTCATCATACTGGGACCGGTTTATCATACTGGGACCGGTTTATCATACTGGGACCGGTTTATCATACTGGGACCGGGACCGGTTTATCATACTGGGACCGGTTCATCATACTGGGACCGGTTCATCATACTGGGACCGGTTCATCATACTGGGACCGGTTTATCATACTGGTACTGGTTTATCATACTGGTACTGGTTTAACATATGTGGTAGATGGTCGATGGCTGAACTGGTTTGTGTCTCTGCAGGGAAGACGGCGGCCTTCATCCTGCCGGTGTTGGAGCGTTTGGTGTATAAGCCCAGGACGTTGCAGGTGACCCGGGTCCTGGTTCTGGTTCCTACCAGGGAGTTGGGGATCCAGGTTCACTCTGTGGCCCGGCAGCTGGCCCAGTTCACATCCATCACCACCTGCCTGACCGTCGGTACGGCTGCTTCCTGTCTCCCTTGGTAACAGGGTTAGGGGTCCGGTGGTGCAGTTCTAAGGTAACTGGTTCTGGTCTGTCTGCAGGTGGTCTGGACCTGAAGTCTCAGGAGGCGGCGTTGAGGGCGGGACCAGACATCCTGATCGCCACGCCCGGGCGTCTGATCGATCACCTTCACAACACGCCGAGCTTCGAGCTGACACACATCGAGATCCTGATCCTGGACGAGGCTGACAGGTAACCGCTGAGAGACTGGTACCGGGGGTTCCACCGGGTCCGTCAGCGGCGCGGAACAGCGGCGCGGAACAGCAGCGCTACGGTTCTGCTCCGTCCTCTCACACCGGGAGCGTTACAGCAGCGGAGCTCTGGGAGAGAAATCTGCCTTTTAAATGAAGTTGCACTTTCAATACAGTAATTAACCCCAACAAGCCTTTAGCCTACCGTAATTACTGTAATAGCTAGTCTACCATAATTACTGTAGTACCTAGCCTACCGTAATTACTGTAGTAACTAGCCTACCGTAATTACTGTAGTAGCTAGTCTACCGTAATTTCTGTAGTAGCTAGTCTACTGTAATTACTGTAGTAGCTAGTCTACCTTAATTACTGTAGTAGCTAGCCTACCGTAATTACTGTAATAGCTAGTCTACCGTAATTACTGTAGTAGCTAGTCTACTGTAATTACTGTAGTAGCTAGCCTACCGTAATTACTGTAGTAGCTAGCCTACCGTAATTACTGTAATAGCTAGCCTACCGTAATTACTGTAGTAGCTAGCCTACCGTAATTACTGTAGTACCTAGCCTACCGTAATTACTGTAGTAGCTAGCCTACCGTAATTACTGTAGTACCTAGCCTACCGTAATTACTGTAGTAGCTGGCCTACCGTAATTACTGTAGTAGCTAGCCTACCGTGATTACTGTAGTAGCTAGCCTACCGTAATAACTGTAGTAGCTAGTCTACCGTAATTACTGTAGTAGCTAGCCTACCGTAATTACTGTAGTAGCTAGTCTACCGTAATTACTGTAGTAGCTAGCCTACCGTAATTACTGTAGTAGCTAGTCTACCGTAATTACTGTAGTAGCTAGCCTACCTTAATTACTGTAGTATGTAGTCTACTGTAATTACTGTAGTAGTTAGCCTACCGTAATTACTGTAGTAGCTAGCCTACCGTAATTACTGTAGTAGCTAGTCTACCGTAATTACTGTAGTAGCTAGCCTACCGTAATAACTGTAGTAGCTAGCCTACCGTAATTACTGTAGTAGCTAGCCTACCTTAATTACGGTAATAGCTAGTCTACTGTAATTACTGTAGTACCTAGCCTACCGTAATTACTGTAGTAGCTAGTCTACCGTAATTACTGTAGTAGCTAGCTTACCGTAATAACTGTAGTAGCTAGCCTACCGTAATTACTGTAGTAGCTAGTCTACCGTAATTACTGTAGTAGCTAGCCTACCGTCATTACTGTAGTAGCTAGCCTACCGTCATTACTGTAGTAGCTAGCCTACCTTAATTACTGTAGTAGCTAGTCTACCGTAATTACTGTAGTAGCTAGCCTACCTTAATTACTGTAGTAGCTAGTCTACCGTAATTACTGTAGTAGCTAGTCTACCGTAATTACTGTAGTAGCTAGTCTACCGTAATTACTGTAGTAGCTAGCCTACTGTAATTACTGTAGTAGCTAGCCTACCGTAATTACTGTAGTAGCAGCACAACTAAACGGCCCGGTTCTGTGTGGTAATTTTCTTTGATGTTTGTGCTGATCTCTCGTGTCAGTAGCTACGTAGCTACCTAGCTACGTAGCTACGTAGCTAGGTGGAGTCTTTATCTGTTTTATACGATCGGGAGGCTGCATGGGTTGCTTTATTTTGAAAGACAGAAGTTTTATTTTGCCGATTCTGTGTGTGACTTCTTGTCTGGTGCGATCTGCTCTGATGAGATTGAGTTAGAAACGGCTGCGTCAAAAATAGAAATGCTGCAGAGTGATATCTGCTCCACCTGCTGCACCTGCTCCACCTGCTGCACCTTTTATACCTGCTCCACCTGCTGCACCTGCTCCACCTGCTGCACCTGCTGCACCTTTTATACCTGCTCCACCTGCTGCACCTTTTATACCTGCTCCACTTGCTCCACCTGCTGCACCTGCTCCACCTGCTGCACCTTTTATACCTGCTCCACTTGCTCCACCTGCTGCACCTTTTATACCTGCTGCACCTGCTCCACCTTTTATACCTGCTCCACCTGCTCCACCTTTTATACCTGCTGCACCTGCTCCACCTGCTGCACCTGCTCCACCTGCTGCACCTTTTATACCTGCTGCACCTGCTCCACCTGCTCCACCTGCTCCACCTGCTCCACCTGCTGCACCTGCTCCACCTGCTGCACCTTTTATACCTGCTGCACCTGCTCCACCTGCTGCACCTTTTATACCTGCTCCACCTGCTCCACCTGCTCCACCTGCTCCACCTGCTGCACCTGCTCCACCTGCTCCACCTTTTATACCTGCTCCACCTGCTCCACCTGCTGCACCTGCTCCACCTGCTGCTTCAGAGGGAAACTGACTCAGTGTTTCTTGTGTTTCAGGATGTTGGACGAATACTTTGAAGAACAGATGAAGGAGATCATCAGGTTGTGTTCTTACAACAGACAGACCATGTTGTTCTCTGCCACCATGACAGAGGAGGTACACACACACACACACACACACACACACACACACACACACACAGATACACACACACACACACACACACACACACACACACACACACACACACACACACACACACACACACACAGATACACACACACACACACACACAGAGATACACACACACACACACACAGAGATACACACACACACACACACACACAGAGATACACACACAGAGATACACACACACACACACACACACAGATACACACACACACACACACACACACACACACACACACACACACAGAGGTACACACACACACACACACACACACACACACAGATACACACACACACAGAGATACACACACACACAGAGACACACACACACACACAGAGAGATACACACACACAGAGACACACACACACAGATACACACACAGACACACACACACACACACACACACAGAGAGACACACACACACAGAGACACACACACACACACAGAGAGATACACACACACAGAGACACACACACACACACACAGAGATACACACACACACACACACAGAGACACACACACACACACACAGAGACACACACAGAGACACACACACACACAGAGACACCCCCCCCAGGTGTGTCATGTGACCTCTGACCTCTGACCCCCCCCCCCCCCCCAGGTGAAGGACCTGGCAGCGGTCTCGTTGAAGCAGCCAATCAGGATCTTTGTGAACAGCAACACCGACGTGGCTCCGTACCTGCGGCAGGAATTCATCCGGATCCGCCAGAACCGGGAGGGGGACCGCGAGGCCGTGGTGGCCGGTAGGTCCTCACAGTACCTCAGAGTACTACGTAGTACCTCACAGTACCTCAGAGTACCTCACAGTACCTCAGAGTACTACGTAGTACCTCAGAGTACTACGTAGTACCTCACAGTACCTCAGAGTACCTCACAGTACCTCAGAGTACTACGTAGTACTCTGAGGTACTACGTAGTACCTCACAGTACCTCAGAGTACCTCACAGTACCTCAGAGTACTACGTAGTACCTCAGAGTACTACGTAGTACCTCAGAGTACTACGTAGTACCTCAGAGTACTACGTAGTACCTCAGAGTACTACGTAGTACCTCAGAGTACTACGTAGTACTCACAGTACCTCACAGTACCTCACAGTACTACGTAGTACCTCACAGTACCTCACAGTACTACGTAGTACCTCACAGTACCTCACAGTACTACGTAGTACCTCACAGTACCTCAGAGTACTACGTAATACTCACAGTACCTCACAGTACTACGTAGTACCTCACAGTACCTCAGAGTACCTCAGAGTACTACGTAGTACTCAGAGTACCGCATAGTACTGCATAGTACCTCAGAGTACTGCATAGTACCTCAGAGTACCGCATAGTACTGCATAGTACTGCATAGTACTGCATAGTACTGCATAGTACCTCAGAGTACCTCATAGTACCTCATAGTACTGCATAGTACTGCATAGTACTGCATAGTACTGCATAGTACTGCATGATGACCCCACTAACAGGAACCCTGGTTCTACTACAGACTGGTGGAGTAACCCTAGCTGTTCTATGTTCTATGTTCTATGTTCTATGTTCTAGCTCTGCTGACTCGGACGTTCCAGGACCACGTGATGTGTTTCACTCAGACCAGGAAACAAGCTCACAGGCTCCACATCCTGCTGGGCCTCATGGGGCTGAAGGTGGGAGAACTGCATGGAGAACTGAGCCAGAACCAAAGACTGGAGAACCTCAGGTATGCACACAGAGAACCAGAGACTGGAGAACCTCACATATATACTTACAGTAACTAAGTGTTCCTCTTGTTCTCCAGGCGGTTTAAAGATGAACAGATTGATATCTTGGTGGCGACGGACGTAGCAGCGAGAGGCCTGGACATCGATGGAGTTAAAACAGTGAGTCACAGTAGGAGAACCACGTAGAACCACAGAGCAACACTAGGAGAACCACGTAGAACCACAGAGTCACACTAGGAGAACCACATAGAACCACAGAGCAACACTAGGAGAACCACATAGAACCACAGAGTAACACTAGGAGAACCACAGAGTAACACTAGGAGAACCACAGAGTAACACTAGGAGAACCACGGAGTAACACTAGGAGAACCAAAGAGTAGCAGTAGGAGAACCACAGAGTAACACTAGGAGAACCAAAGAGTAACACTAGGAGAACCACAGAGTCACAGTAGGAGAACCACGGAGGAACAGTAGGAGAACCACGGAGGAACAGTAGGAGAACCACAGAGTAACAGTAGGAGAACCACTAGGAGAACCACAGAGTAGCAGTAGGAGAACCACGGAGGAACACTAGGAGAACCACAGAGTAAAACTAGGAGAACCACAGAGTAACAGTAGGAGAACCACAGAGTAACAGTAGAACCACAGAGTAACAGTAGGAGAACCACAGAGTAACAGTAGAACCACAGAGTAACAGTAGGAGAACCACAGAGGAACAGTAGGAGAACCCTCTTGTCTTTCTGTCTCAGGTGATAAACTTCACGATGCCGTCCACGGTGAAGCACTACGTTCACCGCGTCGGCCGGACGGCGAGAGCCGGACGTTCTGGACGTTCCGTGTCGCTGGTCGGAGAATCTGAGAGGAAAATGCTGAAGGACGTCGTGAAGTCAGCAAAGAACAGCGTGAAGGCTCGAGTTCTGCCGCCAGGTACGCTCACCTGAGAGGGAACATGAAATGATGTTAAATATTAAATATATAAAAGATCTAAAAGAGACGGACCATGTTCGTACTCGACACTAGACTGAGCTGGTGGGTAGTTCAGGGACCCTGGGAGAGAGGAGTGTTTATGGTAAATACTGAGCTGGTGGGTAGTTCAGGGACCCTGGGAGAGAGGAGTGTTTATGGTAAATACACTGAGCTGGTGGGTAGTTCAGGGACCCTGGGAGAGAGGAGTGTTTATGGTAAATACACTGAGCTGGTGGGTAGTTCAGGGACCCTGGGAGAGAGGAGTGTTTATGGTAAATACTGAGCTGGTGGGTAGTTCAGGGACCCTGGGAGAGAGGAGTGTTCATGGTAAATAGACTGAGCTGGTGGGTAGTTCAGGGACCCTGGGAATGTTGTACCTGTCTGAATATCAAACGTCTGTCTCGTTCAGAGGTCATCCTGAAGTTCAGAGATCTGATCACCAAACTGGAGAAAGATGTTGAAGCTGTGACGAAGCTGGAGAGAGAAGAGAGAGAACTGGCTGCTTCTGAGGCCAAGGTACACCTTTACACCTGTACACCTGTCCACCTGTACACCTGTACACCTGTACACCTGTCCACCTGTACACCTGTACACCTGTCCACCTTTACACCTGTACACCTTTACAGATATTAAACAAGTGATTTGGTCTTTTTGTCATTTTGTCATTTTGAAATTTAATTTAATGTGTCTCTGTGTGTGTGTGTGTATGTGTGTGTGTGTGTGTGTGTATGTATGTGTGTGTGTGTATATGTATATGTGTGTGTGTGTGTGTGTGTGTATGTGTGTGTGTGTGTGTGTGTGTGTATCTGTGTGTGTGTGTGTGTGTGTGTGTGTGTATATGTGTGTGTGTGTGTAGTTGAGTGTGGCCCAGAAGCGTCTCGATGGCTCCGCCTCCTCTGAGTCTCAGCGAGTTTGGTTTCAGACTCAACAGGAAAGAAAACAAAGCCGCGGTGAGTATAAGTACACACACTCTGTAGTACTGTATAGTACTCTGTAGTACTGTATAGTACTCTGTAGTACTGTATAGTACTCTGTAGTACTCTGTAGTACTGTATAGTACTCTGTAGTACTCTGTAGTACTCTGTAGTACTGTATAGTACTCTGTAGTACTGTGTAGTACTGTATAGTATTCTGTAGTACTGTGTAGTACTCTGTAGTACTGTGTAGTACTGTGTAGTACTGTATAGTACTCTGTAGTATTGTGTAGTACTCTGTAGTACTGTGTAGTACTGTGTAGTAGTACTGGGCGATATGGCCTAAAATCAATATCACGATATATTGAGCCTCGATAACGATAGCTAATGTTCTCTCTATCTGTAACCCTAACCCTGACTACCACCCCCCCCCCCCCCCAGGCCACTAGAGGGGGCTGTGGCACCACCCCCCCATGGCCACTAGAGGGGACTGTGGCACCACCACCCCGTGGCCACTAGAGGGGGCTGTGGCACCACCACCCCGTGGCCACTAGAGGGGGCTGTGGCACCACCACCCCGTGGCCACTAGAGGGGGCTGTGGCACCACCACCCCGTGGCCACTAGATATGTAGGGGTCCATGGTGCGACTGGTCCAGAGATCAGACTGATGTAGGGGTCCATGGTGCGACTGGTCCAGAGATCAGACTGATGTAGGGGTCCATGGTGCGACTGGTCCAGAGATCAGACTGATGTAGGGGTCCATGGTGCGACTGGTCCAGAGAGCAGACTGATGTAGGGGTCCATGGTGCGACTGGTCCAGAGATCAGACTGATGTAGGGGTCCATGGTGCGACTGGTCCAGAGATCAGACTGATGTAGGGGTCCATGGTGCGACTGGTCCAGAGATCAGACTGATGTAGGGGTCCATGGTGCGACTGGTCCAAAGATCAGACTGATGTAGGGGTCCATGGTCCAGAGAGCAGACTGATGTAGGGGTCCATGGTGCGACTGGTCCAGAGAGCAGACTGATGTAGGGGTCCATGGTGCGACTGGTCCAGAGATCAGACTGATGTAGGGGTCCATGGTGCGACTGGTCCAGAGATCAGACTGATGTAGGGGTCCATGGTGTGACTGGTCCAGAGATCAGACTGATGTAGGGGTCCATGGTGCGACTGGTCCAAAGAGCAGACTGATGTAGGGGTCCATGGTGCGACTGGTCCAGAGATGGGACTAATGTAGGGGTCCATGGTGCGACTGGTCCAGAGATGGGACTAATGTAGGGGTCCATGGTGCGACTGGTCCAGAGAGCAGACTGATGTAGGGGTCCATGGTGCGACTGTCCGACTGATGTAGGGGTCCATGGTGCGACTGGTCCAGAGATCAGACTGATGTAGGGGTCCATGGTGCGACTGGTCCAGAGATGGGACTAATGTAGGGGTCCATGGTGCGACTGGTCCAGAGATCAGACTGATGTAGGGGTCCATGGTGCGACTGGTCCAGAGATCAGACTGATGTAGGGGTCCATGGTGCGACTGGTCCAGAGATCAGACTGATGTAGGGGTCCATGGTGCGACTGGTCCAGAGATCGGACTGATGTAGGGGTCCATGGTGCGACTGGTCCAGAGATCAGACTGATGTAGGGGTCCATGGTGCGACTGTCAGACTGATGTAGGGGTCCATGGTGCGACTGGTCCAAAGATCAGACTGATGTAGGGGTCCATGGTGCGACTGGTCCAGAGATCAGACTGATGTAGGGGTCCATGGTGCGACTGGTCCAGAGATCAGACTGATGTAGGGGTCCATGGTGCGACTGGTCCAGAGATCAGACTGATGTAGGGGTCCATGGTGCGACTGGTCCAGAGATCAGACTGATGTAGGGGTCCATGGTGCGACTGGTCCAGAGAGCGGGCTGATGTAGGGGTCCATGGTGCGACTGGTCCAGAGATCAGACTGATGTAGGGGTCCATGGTGCGACTGGTCCAGAGATCAGACTGATGTAGGGGTCCATGGTGCGACTGGTCCAGAGATCGGACTGATGTAGGGGTCCATGGTGCGACTGGTCCAGAGATCAGACTGATGTAGGGGTCCATGGTGCGACTGGTCCAGAGATCAGACTGATGGAGGGGTCCATGGTGCGACTGGTCCAAAGATCAGACTGATGTAGGGGTACATGGTGCGACTGGTCCAGAGATCAGACTGATGTAGGGGTCCATGGTGCGACTGGTCCAGAGATCAGACTGATGTAGGGGTCCATGGTGCGACTGGTCCAAAGATCAGACTGATGTAGGGGTCCATGGTGCGACTGTCAGACTGATGTAGGGGTCCATGGTGCGACTGGTCCAGAGAGCAGACTGATGTAGGGGTCCATGGTGCGACTGGTCCAGAGATCAGACTGATGTAGGGGTCCATGGTGCGACTGGTCCAGAGATCAGACTGATGTAGGGGTCCATGGTGCGACTGGTCCAAAGAGCAGACTGATGTAGGGGTCCATGGTGCGACTGGTCCAGAGATCAGACTGATGTAGGGGTCCATGGTGCGACTGGTCCAGAGATCAGACTGATGTAGGGGTCCATGGTGCGACTGGTCCAGAGATGGGACTAATGTAGGGGTCCATGGTGCGACTGGTCCAGAGATGGGACTAATGTAGGGGTCCATGGTGCGACTGGTCCAGAGAGCAGACTGATGTAGGGGTCCATGGTGCGACTGTCCGACTGATGTAGGGGCCCATGGTGCGACTGTCAGACTGATGTAGGGGTCCATGGTGCGACTGTCAGACTGATGTAGGGGTCCATGGTGCGACTGGTCCAGAGATCAGACTGATGTAGGGGTCCATGGTGCGACTGGTCCAGAGATCAGACTGATGTAGGGGTCCATGGTGCGACTGGTCCAGAGATCGGACTGATGTAGGGGTCCATGGTGCGACTGGTCCAGAGATCAGACTGATGTAGGGGTCCATGGTGCGACTGTCAGACTGATGTAGGGGTCCATGGTGCGACTGGTCCAGAGATCAGACTGATGTAGGGGTCCATGGTGCGACTGGTCCAGAGATCAGACTGATGTAGGGGTCCATGGTGCGACTGGTCCAGAGATCAGACTGATGTAGGGGTCCATGGTGCGACTGGTCCAGAGATCAGACTGATGTAGGGGTCCATGGTGCGACTGGTCCAGAGATCGGACTGATGTAGGGGTCCATGGTGCGACTGGTCCAGAGATCGGACTGATGTAGGGGTCCATGGTGCGACTGGTCCAGAGAGCGGACTGATGTAGGGGTCCATGGTGCGACTGGTTCAGAGATCAGACTGATGTAGGGGTCCATGGTGCGACTGTCAGACTGATGTAGGGGTCCATGGTGCGACTGGTCCAGAGATCGGACTGATGTAGGGGTCCATGGTGCGACTGGTCCAGAGATCAGACTGATGTAGGGGTCCATGGTGCGACTGTCAGACTGATGTAGGGGTCCATGGTGCGACTGGTCCAGAGATCAGACTGATGTAGGGGTCCATGGTGTGACTGGTCCAGAGATCAGACTGATGTAGGGGTCCATGGTGCGACTGGTCCAAAGAGCAGACTGATGTAGGGGTCCATGGTGCGACTGGTCCAGAGATGGGACTAATGTAGGGGTCCATGGTGCGACTGGTCCAGAGATGGGACTAATGTAGGGGTCCATGGTGCGACTGGTCCAGAGATGGGACTGATGTAGGGGTCCATGGTGCGACTGGTCCAGAGATGGGACTGATGTAGGGGTCCATGGTGCGACTGTCAGACTGATGTAGGGGTCCATGGTGCGACTGGTCCAGAGATCGGACTGATGTAGGGGTCCATGGTGCGACTGGTCCAGAGATCAGACTGATGTAGGGGTCCATGGTGCGACTGGTCCAGAGATGGGACTAATGTAGGGGTCCATGGTGCGACTGGTCCAGAGATCAGACTGATGTAGGGGTCCATGGTGCGACTGGTCCAGAGATCAGACTGATGTAGGGGTCCATGGTGCGACTGGTCCAGAGATCAGACTGATGTAGGGGTCCATGGTGCGACTGGTCCAGAGATCGGACTGATGTAGGGGTCCATGGTGCGACTGGTCCAGAGATCAGACTGATGTAGGGGTCCATGGTGCGACTGTCAGACTGATGTAGGGGTCCATGGTGCGACTGGTCCAAAGATCAGACTGATGTAGGGGTCCATGGTGCGACTGGTCCAGAGATCAGACTGATGTAGGGGTCCATGGTGCGACTGGTCCAGAGATCAGACTGATGTAGGGGTCCATGGTGCGACTGGTCCAGAGATCAGACTGATGTAGGGGTCCATGGTGCGACTGGTCCAGAGATCAGACTGATGTAGGGGTCCATGGTGCGACTGGTCCAGAGAGCGGGCTGATGTAGGGGTCCATGGTGCGACTGGTCCAGAGATCAGACTGATGTAGGGGTCCATGGTGCGACTGGTCCAGAGATCAGACTGATGTAGGGGTCCATGGTGCGACTGGTCCAGAGATCGGACTGATGTAGGGGTCCATGGTGCGACTGGTCCAGAGATCAGACTGATGTAGGGGTCCATGGTGCGACTGGTCCAGAGATCAGACTGATGGAGGGGTCCATGGTGCGACTGGTCCAAAGATCAGACTGATGTAGGGGTACATGGTGCGACTGGTCCAGAGATCAGACTGATGTAGGGGTCCATGGTGCGACTGGTCCAGAGATCAGACTGATGTAGGGGTCCATGGTGCGACTGGTCCAAAGATCAGACTGATGTAGGGGTCCATGGTGCGACTGTCAGACTGATGTAGGGGTCCATGGTGCGACTGGTCCAGAGAGCAGACTGATGTAGGGGTCCATGGTGCGACTGGTCCAGAGATCAGACTGATGTAGGGGTCCATGGTGCGACTGGTCCAGAGATCAGACTGATGTAGGGGTCCATGGTGCGACTGGTCCAAAGAGCAGACTGATGTAGGGGTCCATGGTGCGACTGGTCCAGAGATCAGACTGATGTAGGGGTCCATGGTGCGACTGGTCCAGAGATCAGACTGATGTAGGGGTCCATGGTGCGACTGGTCCAGAGATGGGACTAATGTAGGGGTCCATGGTGCGACTGGTCCAGAGATGGGACTAATGTAGGGGTCCATGGTGCGACTGGTCCAGAGAGCAGACTGATGTAGGGGTCCATGGTGCGACTGTCCGACTGATGTAGGGGCCCATGGTGCGACTGTCAGACTGATGTAGGGGTCCATGGTGCGACTGTCAGACTGATGTAGGGGTCCATGGTGCGACTGGTCCAGAGATCAGACTGATGTAGGGGTCCATGGTGCGACTGGTCCAGAGATCAGACTGATGTAGGGGTCCATGGTGCGACTGGTCCAGAGATCGGACTGATGTAGGGGTCCATGGTGCGACTGGTCCAGAGATCAGACTGATGTAGGGGTCCATGGTGCGACTGTCAGACTGATGTAGGGGTCCATGGTGCGACTGGTCCAGAGATCAGACTGATGTAGGGGTCCATGGTGCGACTGGTCCAGAGATCAGACTGATGTAGGGGTCCATGGTGCGACTGGTCCAGAGATCAGACTGATGTAGGGGTCCATGGTGCGACTGGTCCAGAGATCAGACTGATGTAGGGGTCCATGGTGCGACTGGTCCAGAGATAGGACTGATGTAGGGGTCCATGGTGCGACTGGTCCAGAGATCGGACTGATGTAGGGGTCCATGGTGCGACTGGTCCAGAGAGCGGACTGATGTAGGGGTCCATGGTGCGACTGGTTCAGAGATCAGACTGATGTAGGGGTCCATGGTGCGACTGTCAGACTGATGTAGGGGTCCATGGTGCGACTGGTCCAGAGATCGGACTGATGTAGGGGTCCATGGTGCGACTGGTCCAGAGATCAGACTGATGTAGGGGTCCATGGTGCGACTGTCAGACTGATGTAGGGGTCCATGGTGCGACTGGTCCAGAGATCAGACTGATGTAGGGGTCCATGGTGTGACTGGTCCAGAGATCAGACTGATGTAGGGGTCCATGGTGCGACTGGTCCAAAGAGCAGACTGATGTAGGGGTCCATGGTGCGACTGGTCCAGAGATGGGACTAATGTAGGGGTCCATGGTGCGACTGGTCCAGAGATGGGACTAATGTAGGGGTCCATGGTGCGACTGGTCCAGAGATGGGACTGATGTAGGGGTCCATGGTGCGACTGGTCCAGAGATGGGACTGATGTAGGGGTCCATGGTGCGACTGTCAGACTGATGTAGGGGTCCATGGTGCGACTGGTCCAGAGATCGGACTGATGTAGGGGTCCATGGTGCGACTGGTCCAGAGATCAGACTGATGTAGGGGTCCATGGTGCGACTGGTCCAGAGATCAGACTGATGTAGGGGTCCATGGTGCGACTGGTCCAAAGAGCAGACTGATGTAGGGGTCCATGGTGCGACTGGTCCAGAGATCAGACTGATGTAGGGGTCCATGGTGCGACTGGTCCAGAGATCAGACTGATGTAGGGGTCCATGGTGCGACTGGTCCAAAGATCAGACTGATGTAGGGGTCCATGGTGCGACTGTCAGACTGATGTAGGGGTCCATGGTGCGACTGGTCCAGAGAGCAGACTGATGTAGGGGTCCATGGTGCGACTGGTCCAGAGATGGGACTGATGTAGGGGTCCATGGTGCGACTGGTCCAGAGATCAGACTGATGTAGGGGTCCATGGTGCGACTGGTCCGAAGAGCAGACTGATGTAGGGGTCCATGGTGCGACTGGTCCAGAGATCAGACTGATGTAGGGGTCCATGGTGCGACTGGTCCAGAGATCAGACTGATGTAGGGGTCCATGGTGCGACTGGTCCAGAGATCAGACTGATGTAGGGGTCCATGGTGCGACTGGTCCAGAGATCAGACTGATGTAGGGGTCCATGGTGCGACTGGTCCAGAGATCAGACTGATGTAGGGGTCCATGGTGCGACTGGTCCAGAGATCAGACTGATGTAGGGGTCCATGGTGCGACTGGTCCAGAGATCAGACTGATGTAGGGGTCCATGGTGCGACTGTCAGACTGATGTAGGGGTCCATGTGTAGTTGTGTAGTAGTTCTGTAGTAATGTTGTGTAGTAGTGTGTAGTTGTGTAGTAGTGTGTAGTAATGTTGTGTAGTAGTGTGTAGTTGTGTAGTAGTGTGTAGTAGTGTGTAGTAATGTTGTGTATTTTCTTACAGTGTCTAAGGCGCTGCAGGACTTCGATCTCGCTCTCAGAGGAAAGAAGAAAAGAGAAAAGTTCATGAAGGACAACAAGAAGAAGAAAGACCTGACGGTGAGTACTGACCCGATCGACCCGGTACCAGAGTACTGACCCAGTACCAGAGTACTGACCCGATCGACCCGGTACCAGAGTACTGACTCGATCGACCCGGTACCAGAGACCCGGTACCAGAGTACTGACTCGATCGACCCGGTACCAGAGACCCGGTACCAGAGTACTGAGCCGATCGACCCGGTACCAGAGACCCGGTACCAGAGTACTGACCCGATCCACCCGGTACCAGAGACCCGGTACCAGAGTACTGACCCGATCGACCCGGTCCCAGAGACCCGGTACCAGAGTACTGATCCGGTCCCAGAGTACTGATCCGGTCCCAGAGTATTGATCCGGTCCCAGAGTATTGATCCGATCCCAGAGTATTGATCCGGTCCCAGAGTACTGACCCGTTCGACCCGGTACCAGAGTACTGATCCGTATTGATCATGTCTCTGATAGTGAGTATTGATCGTGTCTCTGATAGTGAGTATTGATCGTGTCTCTGATAGTGAGTATTGATCATGTCTCTGATAGTGAGTATTGATCATGTCTCTGATAGTGAGTATTGATCATGTCTCTGAGTATTGATCGTGTCTCTGATAGTGAGTATTGATCGTGTCTCTGATAGTGAGTATTGATCATGTCTCTGATAGTGAGTATTGATCATGTCTCTGATAGTGAGTATTGATCATGTCTCTGATAGTGAGTATTGATCGTGTCTCTGATAGTGAGTATTGATCGTGTCTCTGATAGTGAGTATTGATCATGTCTCTGATAGTGAGTATTGATCATGTCTCTGATAGTGAGTATTGATCATGTCTCTGATAGTGAGTATTGATCGTGTCTCTGATAGTGAGTATTGATCATGTCTCTGATAGTGAGTATTGATCGTGTCTCTGATAGTGAGTATTGATCATGTCTCTGATAGTGAGTATTGATCATGTCTCTGAGTATTGATCATGTCTCTGATAGTGAGTATTGATCGTGTCTCTGATAGTGAGTATTGATCGTGTCTCTGATAGTGAGTATTGATCGTGTCTCTGATAGTGAGTATTGATCGTGTCTCTGATAGTGAGTATTGATCATGTCTCTGAGTATTGATCATGTCTCTGATAGTGAGTATTGATCGTGTCTCTGATAGTGAGTATTGATCGTGTCTCTGATAGTGAGTATTGATCATGTCTCTGATAGTGAGTATTGATCATGTCTCTGATAGTGAGTATTGATCATGTCTCTGATAGTGAGTATTGATCATGTCTCTGATAGTGAGTATTGATCGTGTCTCTGATAGTGAGTATTGATCGTGTCTCTGATAGTGAGTATTGATCATGTCTCTGATAGTGAGTATTGATCATGTCTCTGATAGTGAGTACTGATCATGTCTCTGATAGTGAGTATTGATCGTGTCTCTGATAGTGAGTATTGATCATGTCTCTGATAGTGAGTATTGATCGTGTCTCTGATAGTGAGTATTGATCATGTCTCTGAGTATTGATCATGTCTCTGATAGTGAGTATTGATCGTGTCTCTGATAGTGAGTATTGATCGTGTCTCTGATAGTGAGTATTGATCATGTCTCTGATAGTGAGTATTGATCATGTCTCTGATAGTGAGTATTGATCTTGTCTCTGATAGTGAGTATTGATCATGTCTCTGATAGTGAGTATTGATCGTGTCTCTGATAGTGAGTATTGATCATGTCTCTGAGTATTGATCATGTCTCTGATAGTGAGTATTGATCGTGTCTCTGATAGTGAGTATTGATCGTGTCTCTGATAGTGAGTATTGATCATGTCTCTGATAGTGAGTATTGATCATGTCTCTGATAGTGAGTATTGATCATGTCTCTGATAGTGAGTATTGATCGTGTCTCTGATAGTGAGTATTGATCGTGTCTCTGATAGTGAGTATTGATCGTGTCTCTGAGTATTGATCATGTCTCTGATAGTGAGTATTGATCATGTCTCTGAGTATTGATCATGTCTCTGATAGTGAGTATTGATCATGTCTCTGATAGTGAGTATTGATCATGTCTCTGATAGTGAGTATTGATCGTGTCTCTGATAGTGAGTATTGATCGTGTCTCTGAGTATTGATCATGTCTCTGATAGTGAGTATTGATCATGTCTCTGATAGTGAGTATTGATCATGTCTCTGATAGTGAGTATTGATCGTGTCTCTGAGTATTGATCATGTCTCTGATAGTGAGTATTGATCATGTCTCTGATAGTGAGTATTGATCGTGTCTCTGATAGTGAGTATTGATCGTGTCTCTGAGTATTGATCGTGTCTCTGATAGTGAGTATTGATCATGTCTCTGATAGTGAGTATTGATCATGTCTCTGAGTATTGATCATGTCTCTGAGTATTGATCGTGTCTCTGATAGTGAGTATTGATCGTGTCTCTGATAGTGAGTATTGATCGTGTCTCTGATAGTGAGTATTGATCGTGTCTCTGATAGTGAGTATTGATCATGTCTCTGATAGTGAGTATTGATCATGTCTCTGATAGTGAGTATTGATCATGTCTCTGAGTATTGATCGTGTCTCTGATAGTGAGTATTGATCGTGTCTCTGATAGTGAGTATTGATCGTG
>JAJDFG010000827.1:47500-52500 GCA_021039105.1 Scomber colias
TTCGTCTTCAGTTGTTTTGTTTGTTTCATTAAAGAGAATTTAAATAGTTTCACTCTGTTGGGAGTCATGTCTTAAAGGGACGGGGATGTCTTAAAGGGACGGGGATGTCTTAAAGGGACGGGGATGTCTTAAAGGGACGGGGACATCTTAAAGGGACGGGGACGTCTTAAAGGGAGGGATGTCTTAAAGGGACGGGGATGTCTTAAAGGGACGGGGACGTCTTAAAGGGACGGGGACATCTTAAAGGGACGGGGACATCTTAAAGGGAGGGATGTCTTAAAGGGACGGGGACGTCTTAAAGGGACGGGGACATCTTAAAGGGACGGGGACATCTTAAAGGGACGGGGACATCTTAAAGGGACAGGGACATCTTAAAGGGACGGGGACGTCTTAAAGGGACGGGGATGTCTTAAAGGGATGGGGACATCTTAAAGGGACGGGGACATCTTAAAGGGAGGGATGTCTTAAAGGGACGGGGACGTCTTAAAGGGACGGGGACATCTTAAAGGGACGGGGACGTCTTAAAGGGAGGGATGTCTTAAAGGGAAGGGGACATCTTAAAGGGACGGGGATGTCTTAAAGGGACGGGGACGTCTTAAGGGGACGGGGATGTCTTAAAGGGACGGGGATGTCTTAAAGGGACGGGGACGTTTTAAAGAGACGGGGACCTCTTAAAAGGAGGGATGTCTTAAAGGGACGGGGACCTCTTAAAGGGAGAGATGTCTTAAAGGGACGGAGACGTCTTAAAGGGACGGGGACCTCTTAAAGGGAGGGATGTCTTAAAAGGACAGGGACGTCCTAAAGGGACAGGGACGTTTTAAAGAGACAGGGACCTCTTAAAGGGACAGGTACGTCCTAAAGGGACAGGGACGTCTTAAGGGGACGGGGACCTCTTAAAGGGACAGGGACGTCTTAAGGGGACAGGGACCTCTTAAAGGGACAGGGATGTCCTAAAGGGACAGGTACGTCCTAAAGGGACGGGGACCTCTTAAAGGGACAGGGACGTCTTAAAGGGACGGGGACCTCTTACAGGGACAGGGACGTCCTAAAGGGACGGGGACGTCTTAAAGGGACGGGGACCTCTTAAAGGGTCGGGGACGTCTTAAAGGGAGGGATGTCTTAAAGGGACGGGGACCTCTTAAAGGGACGGGGACGTCTTAAAGGGACGGGGACCTCTTAAAGGGACAGGGACCTCCTAAAGGGACAGGTACGTCCTAAAGGGACAGGGACGTCTTAAAGGGACAGGGACCTCTTAAAGGGACGGGGACCTCTTAAAGGGACGGGGACGTCTTAAAGGGACGGGGACGTCTTAAAGGACGGGGACGTCTTAAAGGGACGGGGACCTCCTAAAGGGACAGGGACCTCTTAAAGGGACGGGTACGTACATATAAATAAATGAAACTTTAGACGTTCTGATGTGAATTTTGGGGTTTTAATGAATCAAACATTCAAAGCAAAATCAGAGATTAGAAATAAATTAACAACAAATAAAATAAAACATATTTGTAATATTTTGCCGCACAGCTGATTCGAACCGATGCAGAAATGTTTTTACTGGTTTTACTGACAACAGTTTAAAAATCAGCTTATTAAATTTGAAAAAACATTTATTATTAATCTATAAAGATTTTCTGTCACTTTTTTCCCTGATGCTCTTTATGAAGAAGGAAGGGGACTGAAGGGGACTCGTCTCCATGGAAACCATCAATAAAACAGATGAATGATTAATAACTGATGTTAGGAAACCGAGGGGTCAAAGGTCACAGTGAAGCTGTTTGCTGCCCCCTGCTGGACATCTGTATTACGTCATTAAAGCTTTTTATATAAACATGAACTGACTCCTCCCCCAAACACATCGTCCAATCACAGCCCAGCAAAGGTCCTTTTTTTTTTAAATGAAAAAAGTTGAATCATAATTAGTGCTAATAAAAGCATGTAGCGCTAACTAGCTTCTCCATGCTAACAGTTAGCATCACATTAAGTAGCTACTGTAGTTAATTAGTTCCAGTAGTGGATCAAAGCTTCACGTTATAGAAGAATCTTCTCTTATGAAAGTAAAACAGGAGATAGAATATATAATATAATATAATAATATAATAATATAATCAGTCACTTTTACAAACGTCTGTTAATAAATGAGAAGTGTTGGTTTACTGTCTGCATAGCAACAGTAACTAAGGACAGAAGGGCTGTAGCTCAACATGATTAAAGTGAAGCAGTATAGTTGTTATGTTTCTACCAGATGAATATATTTAATGTATATATTAAATATATATATTTAATATATATATTAATATTTAATATATATATTAATATATATATTTAATGTATATATTAAATATATATATTTATATATATTAATATATATATTAATATATATACATTAATATATATATTAATATATATATTAATATATATATATATATTAATATATATACATTAATATATATATTAATATATATATTAATATATATATTAATATATATATATTAATATATATATATATATTAATATATATATTATATATATATATTAATATATATATATTAATATATATATATATTAAATATATACAGTATATTAATATATATATTTAATATATATATTAATATATATATTTCTGATTCACAGTGATTCTAACTCTCAGTCTAGCAGCAGAGAGCCGAACGTCCAACCGTCTGAACGTAACATCTGGCTGTAACAACGCTGAGTTATATTAATAATAATAATATTAATAACCCTAATAATGCTCAGTAATCATAATATTAATAATAATAATAGTAATATTAATAATGGAGAGTTATATTAATAGTAAATAAGGTATTACCACCTGCTGTAGTTGCAGCTCTCTGCCTGAGGGGGGGGGGCAGTGTAACCTGAACCTAGAACTGGATGAATCAGGAAATAAGGGGAACAAACTGTCTGCTGTTGCCATGGTGATGTCCGTCTGTTCCCATGATGCTTTGTGAGACGTTTAAAAACATTAAATGAGTTTAACTGCAGGTGTGACATGGAAACAAGCAACCAATCAGGTGTGAGCGTGTCCCAGCAGTGAACCAATCAGAGACAGCCAGAACAAACATTTGCTGTACATTCCCATGATGCATCACTCTGCACGTCCAGCTGGTGAGCGTTCCCATGATGCATCACTCTGCACCTCCAGCTGGCGAGTGTTCCCATGATGCATCACTCTGCACCTCCAGCTGGTGAGCGTTCCCATGATGCATCACTCTGCACGTCCAGCTGGTGAGCGTTCCCATGATGCATCACTCTGCACCTCCAGCTGGTGTTTGTAGTTTCACAGGTTCTGGTTCTGGTTCTGGTTCGGGTTCTGGTTCTTGTTCTGGTTCCCAGCCGGTTCTACTTGGTTCCGGTCCAGGCCTGATCCGAGTGCGGTGAGCGAGCGCAGAGCTCCGAGTCGGAGTCCGACTCCCCCTCCGCGATGTACGGTCGGACGGTGGCGCAGCGGGCGCCGTTCTCCCCCCGCTCCCCCCGCTCCCGCCCCCCCCGCTCCCCCGGGCTGGAGGCGGGGGGGTAGAAGTTGCTGCCCAGGAAGTCCAGGTTCTCTCTGGACTGGGAGACGGAGAAGCTGCTGAAGGAGCGCGCCAGCTCCTCGTGGTCCACGGACGGGATGGAGATGGAAGTGTCACTATCCGGCTTCACCTCCTCCCCTCCCCCTCCTCTTCCTCCTCCCCCTCCTCTTCTTCCTCCCCCTCCCCCTCCTCTTCCTCCTCCCCTGGTCACGGCGGCCCCCTCTCCTCCCTTCTCTGGTCTCTCTGACCCCCCTCGGTCACTGGCGCTGTGGCGGTTCGTTCGGTTCCCTCCGTGTCTTTCTCCGGCCGGAGGAGGCGGGAGTCGAACCAGCGACCCGTCCCCCACCGGACTCGGAGTGTTGCCATGGCTACGCGGAGGAGGGGGCGGGGCCTGGTGCAGCTGGGAGCTGATTGGTTGCCAGGAGGTAGAGGGTGGGCAGGTGGGGACGTTGTTGTTTCTGTGTCCGGTGGAGCTGCTGGAGCGGACCATCTTCATCCCGAACCGAGCCTTCTCTACGTGGTCGCTAGGCAACACCCTGTAAACAGCAACACGTTAAAAACACGCCAACACCCCGTAAACACGGTAAAGACACGGTTCTGTTTGGTACTGACTGCAGGATCTTGGGGATGGACTGGCTCTTCTCCAGCTGGTCCACCGGACTGTGGTACGGCGGCGCCGGCTCCGGTTCTTTGGATCCGAAGTAGGCGTCGGTCTCGGCTTGAGGGATTCCCATTCGCTGGATGTAGATGTTTACCAGGAAGTCCAACTTCCTCTCCATGGACAGGACCTAGGGGAGCGAAGAGGATCAATCAGAGTCCACACCTTGCAGGTTGTGGTTAGAGTTTGGGCTGGTTGCCGTTGGTTACCTGCTTCTCGACCTTCCCCAGCCGCCCCATCATGCTCGGGTCCTCAGGGAGCTCCTCACTGGCTGCTTTGGGACGGTCTTTGTCTGTGATTGGTGTTCCTCTGCCAACGATCTGATCCACCCTGCCAATCAGGAAGGTCATCACACAGTGACATCACACAGTGACATCACACAGTGACATCACGCAGTGACATCACACAGTGACATCACGCAGTGACAGCACACAGTGACATCACACAGTGACAGCACACAGTGACATCACACAGTGACAGCACACAGTGACATCACACAGTGACATCACACAGTGACATCACACAGTGACATCACACAGTGACATCACACAGTGACATCACGCAGTGACATCACACAGTGACATCACGCAGTGACATCACACAGTGACATCACGCAGTGACATCACACAGTGACATCACACAGTGACATCACGCAGTGACATCACACAGTGACAGCACACAGTGACATCACACAGTGACAGCACACAGTGACATCACACAGTGACATCACGCAGTGACATCACACAGTGACATCACGCAGTGACAGCACACAGTGACATCACGCAGTGACAGCACAGTGACAGCACACA
>JAJDFG010000827.1:60000-67500 GCA_021039105.1 Scomber colias
AAAATATAGTTTATAAAAGTTAAAATGCACGCTGTCTCTTCCTGATCAGATCTGAGCTAAACATCAGTCAACTGTACCAGCGACAGATGCAGCAACATGACGGTCTCCATGGAAACAACGGTAATAACATGATTACACCGTCAGCTCCCATCATGAATTTAATTAACACGGGCGTCTTCCAGAGTGCGATGCTTTCTTAAAGGAACAGGCTCATTCAGAGAGCTACTTCAGTTATTCAAACACTGAGAGGTTCTTCCAGCTGGGCCTTTACGGCAAAAATCAAAATCACGATGGATTGAACTTTTAACTTCGATTATGATTAATGAACGATTATCTCCACCCTTGATGAACAATGATGTATTTTCACAGTTTCTTTAGTTTAGTATTTTCCACTGCTGCCCTCACACATGAGGATCTTTAGGAAGGTAAAATAAAGATGTTTTAAGGTGTGACTAAGCTGTGGTTAATGTCTAGTTTACTTGGTTAGAACGATGTAAAGATCATAGTTTGGGTTCAAATGATCCTTAAAGATATGAAACCTTTGCTGCCATGGCAACAGTGAACACCACCATTAACTGACATGAGCAAGATTAAGTCGATTAGAGTTTCTAAATGTGGGTTTCCATTATTCTTCGATGAATTGCTCAGCGCTAGTTGTTCTGTGATTATTGTATCCTACAGACGGTCGTTGTGATCGGTTGGGCTTGGACTCGTACCTTCAGAATTTTGGCGGGATGCAGCTCCTCGGATCCTGAAGGCCTGTCTGGTTCTGCTGCGTTCTCCGAAGCTCCAGCTCTTGGGAACCTTACTGGGACTCTCCTCCAGACTGGGCTCTATGCTGGGGGACCGTCGCAGGGCCTGAACTCCCCCTGGGCCCCCAGGACCTCCAGGAACTACAGGTCCCACACCCGGACCACTAGGAGGAACTGTTAGACACGAGAAATATGATGAAAAGGTTATTTTGGTTCCTGTAAGTCACTGTGATCTCTCCAAAGACATCATTAAACAGACCCACCATGCTGAGGAGAACCTTTCCCTTTGGTCCCTGAACTCCGGGGAGACGAGAAGACCCTCTCCTTCAGACTGACCTTCTGACTGAGGGGACAAGAGTTCAAAGGTGAGACATAGACATCACAGGACAAAGGTAAGACATATAGTAGGTGTTGAAGGGTTAGGGTTAGGTGTTGTGTTGAAGGTTATCAGAGGTGAGAAACTGGACACGGACCTGGGAGACGGTTCAGGCTGGGCGTCCTTCCTGGAGACAGGGAGGATGTAAATATTGATCACAGTTGTGACTATTAAACGTCACAAATAACACAAATGTTCTTCAACTGGTTACGAACAACAAAATTGTAGTTGGAGTACTTGTAGTTTTAGTTTTAGTAACTGTAATCATAGTTGTAGTAATCTGTGTTCTTTACTACCTGAATGAGAGTCCGGACTTGTTCTTGAGGTTCCTCAGTAGATCCAGCTGGTTGAGAGGAGGAATCAGCCTGCAGAGACAGTCACACATGAACACAGGTCCTGATGGAAACACCTGACGATGGACAGGTGGACAGTCTCACCTGTACATCGGGACAGACACCGTCGTCTCGTAGTAATCCCAGGTGGAAGTAAGGTCGGTTCTGCTCAGATTTGTGGCGTACACCCTCCATGCTGCCTGCAGAGAGTCAGACGATGTTATTGCTGTTTCCAGATGCCAATGTGAGCTACAGCAACATGTCAGTTCATCCTGTTGATTATTAATCCCAGCATGCATTGGAGATGAGTTGCTGAGCTACAGAAGACTACAGAAGCCATAAATACAACAGCACCTGTACACACACTGGACCTCGTGCTGTCTCATGGTTTATATATATGTATCAGTGAGATTAACATTACCCTCTGCCTGTTGTATCTATTGCTACAGTCCTTTATTCTAGGGTTATAACTTCTGCCCCCTTTAAACCTCAAACTACGATGCAGCTTTCTGTTTTATACCCTGGATGGCTAAGCAGCCTTCCAACCTTTTGGACTCCGTTTGCACTGATATCTTGGACTATGTTGCTCTCTTTGGGACTAATTGTACTAAAACACTTTGAGAGCCATGGCTGAATGAACTGTGCTCTCAGACACACATGAAGACGAGCTGAGAGGAAGTGGAAGAAAGATAAGCGGCAAGTCTCCTGAGGAATTTTACAGGACTGCTTATCAAAATAGCAATGCTGATAAAACTGCTGAAACAGAGTTTCTATCGAACCTCGTCTCTAATAACAGTCATAGGCCTTAACATTTCTTCTCTTGATCTTCACCCTTTTCTTTTGTACTGGGACTTTCATGTGCCCAGCTGACTGACAGTTTGAGCCTGTATCATTCTCCTTATTATCAGAGGTAGCCTACTAATTGCCCTCTAGACAGTACTCCTCTAACCTACTCCACCCAGGACAATAACACTATCCTTAAATATACAGAAGACACGACCATCCTTAGCCTCATCAGAGGGGGGGGTGAGTCATCATACAGGGACCTGGTTCATAAGGTCACTGTCTATGGGGAGGATAACGATCTTGTGCTCAACGTTGATAAAACGAAAGAACTCATTATAGACCAAAAGAGCCCACCCTCTGCGGCCAGTCACCATCAAGGAGACCGAGCTACAAGTTCCTGCACATCTCAGAGAGCCTCCGCTGGGCCAAACACACTGCAATCACAGTGAAGGGTGCTAAAGAAGGCCAGACCCTCACCCAAGCCTACAGAGGACTCATGGAAAGCATCCTCACCAGCGCCATCACAGTGTGATACGGCAACACCACCCTGGCCGAGAGGGAACCGCTGCAGCGGGTCATCAGAGCTGCAGAGAGGGCCGTTGGCTCATATACAAGCAGCGGTGCCAGCAGATAAGTGTTTTCTACTCATAATGTGTCTTTTATTCATTTGTTGTGTTTTATTATTTATTTGTTATTTGTATGCATAATGTGACTTAGTGTTTGTTTTATCTACCTCTAGGTGTGCAAATGGCAATATACCTCTAATCTCTCTTATTCAGGCCCATTTCTAAGCTGCCCTTCTGTCTAAAGGTTTGGAAACAGTTGGTTTTATTCAACTGCAATCATTTTTACATATATATGGCATCTATGAAAGGTTTCAGTCTGGTTTTAAACCAGGTCACAGAACTGAAACAGCTCTTTGAAGAGTTTTTAAAAGCTCTCTTATCCTGGTGATTTTAGGCCTGACTGCTGGATCACAGGATCTTAAACAGTGTTTTGATATCAAAGGCAAACCTCACCTCAGCAGTGGCCCTGACTGTGGAGTCCCTCAAGGCTCCATTCTGGGTCCCATCCTCTTTTATTGTATATGCTGCCTTTGGGATCCATCATTATGACAGATAATGTCTCTTTTCATTGTTTTGCTGATGGTATACAGCTTTTCCTGAACTGCTTAAAAGATATCAACAATGCTGTGGGTCTTAATGAAAGTAAGACTCTGCTGGTCCGTTAGCTTCTTTCACTAAACCTTCAATAAGAACCCTGGTGTGGCTTTTGGCAGCTCCATCAAACTTAATAAATAGATTAGTCTGTTTTTTTTTCATGTAAGACCTTTACACACAGTTTGGGTCGACCTCTCTAACAGTGATACATGTTTCTATCCTCTCAGTGAGACTCTTGTAATTCTCTGTATGTGGATTAGATTTTCATATCGTCTGCAATTCATTCAAAACTCAGCTGCTCGTCTTCTAAATGAAGCATGAGCAGGGTTAGGGCTATGAATCATTATTACTGGTTTCTAAGGTTTGAAATGGTTCAGAATATCAGCACCTGTATGAGTCCAGCTGCTGGGTTGCGTCTCTTCTCAAAGTGCTTCTGTCTGTGCTGCTCCTGAACCTTCAGAGCAAAACCAGAACCGAGGATTCCCTGAGAGACAGACAGACAGCATGAAGCAGGTGGTTCTCCTCTCAGGAAGACTCAGGTACCCGAGTAACTTACAGCAGGCAGAGCAAAGAAGGAAACTCCAATCAGAGTGAAGGTTGCAGCCAGCAGGCGTCCGTTCCAGGTGATGGGGAACTTATCTCCGTACCCGATGGTTGTCAAGGTGATCTGATAGAGACAGACAGATTGTCCAATCACTGAGGAGATACTAAGTACATCACACATCTGAAGACGCCACAATGACTGAATACATATTAACGTATATTTGTGTGTTTGTCTCACCAGTCCCCACCAGAGGGCGTCGGCGTACGTCTCAAACTGTTCGTTGTCTTCTTTTTCTGCCAAATAAACGAGGAAACTCGCCAGAATGAGACACAAGAACCCGATGTACCAGGCTGTGATCAGTTCCTGTCGAAAGAAACATATGTCAGAGCTCATAGAACCTTATGAACCTACTAGAACACTGCGCTCCCAGCTCATAGAACCTTATGAACCTACTAGAACACTGCGCTCCCAGGTCATAGAACCTGATGAACCTACTAGAACACTGCGCTCCCAGCTCATAGAACCTTATGAACCTACTAGAACACTGCGCTCCCAGGTCATAGAACCTGATGAACCTACTAGAACACTGTGCTCCCAGCTCATAGAACCTTATGAACCTACTAGAACACTGTGCTCCCAGCTCATAGAACCTTATGAACCTACTAGAACACTGCGCTCCCAGCTCATAGAACCTTATGAACCTACTAGAACACTGTGCTCCCAGCTCATAGAACCTTATGAACCTACTAGAACACTGCGCTCCCAGCTCATAGAACCTTATGAACCTACTAGAACACTGTGCTCCCAGCTCATAGAACCTTATGAACCTACTAGAACACTGCGCTCCCAGCTCATAGAACCTTATGAACCTACTAGAACACTGCGCTCCCAGCTCATAGAACCTTATGAACCTACTAGAACACTGCGCTCCCAGCTCATAGAACCTTATGAACCTACTAGAACACTGCGCTCCCAGCTCATAGAACCTTATGAACCTACTAGAACACTGCGCTCCCAGCATGCAGGCTTACTTGTGGTTCCTAGTATCTCTAAAAGTAGAACAGGAGGCAGAGCCTTCAGTTCTCAGGTTCCTCTCCTGTGGAACCATCTCCCAGATTGGTTCCGGGGGGCAGAACCCTCTCTACGTTTAAGAGTAGGCTTCAAACGTTCCTTTGTGATAAAGCTTCTAGTTGGGGTTCCAGCTCCTAGTTTATGCTGCTATAGGCTTAGACTGCCGGGGGACTCCCATGATGCACTGGGCTCCTCTCTCCTCCTCCCTCTCTCTCTCTATCCATCCATCTATCCTCTCTCCTCCTCCCTCTCTCTCTCTATCCATCCATCTATCCTCTCTCCTCCTCCCTCTCTCTCTATCCATCCATCTATCCTCTCTCCTCCTCCCTCTCTCTCTCTATCCATCCATCTATCCTCTCTCCTCCTCCCTCTCTCTCTCTATCCATCCATCTATCCTCTCTCCTCCTCCCTCTCTCTCTCTATCCATCCATCTATCCTCTCTCCTCCTCCCTCTCTCTCTCTATCCATCCATCTATCCTCTCTCCTCCTCCCTCTCTCTCTCTATCCATCCATCTATCCTCTCTCCTCCTCCCTCTCTCTCTCTATCCATCCATCTATATCCATTAACATTCATGTTACTGACTTGGCTTCCTCCCCAGTTTTTTAATATTAGTCATTTTTTGCCAACTGACTGGCTGCTGCCCCCACGGTCCTGCTTTGATCCTCTGTGTCTCTCTCACCTGGCCCACCTCCTAGAGCCCGGCTCTGCTCTGGGGTACAGGGTACAGGGTAGGAGGTTTAGGGCACAGGGTTTGAGGTGTAGGGTACAGAGTTTGAGGTTTAGGGTACAGAGTACAGGGTAGGAGGTTTAGGGCACAGGGTTTGAGGTGTAGGGTACAGAGTTTGAGGTTTACGGTACAGGGTTTGAGGTTTAGGGTACAGGGTTTGAGGTTTAGGGTACAGGGTATGAGGTGTAGGGTACAGGGTAGGAGGTTTAGGGTACAGGGTTTGAGGTTTAGGGTACAGGGTATGAGGTGTAGGGTACAGGGTAGGAGGTGTAGGGTACAGGGTAGGAGGTTTAGGGTACAGGGTTTGAGGTTTAGGGTACAGGGTAGGAGGTTTAGGGTACAGGGTTTGAGGTTTAGGGTACAGGGTATGAGGTGTAGGGTACAGGGTAGGAGGTTTAGGGTACAGGGTTTGAGGTTTAGGGTACAGGGTAGGAGGTTTAGGGTACAGGGTAGGAGGTTTAGGGTACAGGGTTTGAGGTTTAGGGTACAAGGTAGGAGGTTTAGGGTACAGGGTTTGAGGTTTAGGGTTAGGGTTTGAGGTTTAGGGTACAGGGTACAGGGTAGGAGGTTTAGGGTACAGGGTACAGGGTTTGAGGTTTAGGGTACAGGGTTTGAGGTTTCGGGTACAGGGTTTGAGGTTTGAGGTTTAGGGTACAGGGTAGGAGGTTTAGGGTACAGGGTTTGAGGTTTAGGGTTAGGGTTTGAGGTTTAGGGTACAGGGTACAGGGTAGGAGGTTTAGGGTACAGGGTAGGAGGTTTAGGGTACAGGGTAGGAGGTTTAGGGTACAGGGTTTGAGGTTTAGGGTTAGGGTTTGAGGTTTAGGGTACAGGATAGGAGGTTTAGGGTTAGGGTTTGAGGTTTAGGGTACAGGGTACAGGGTAGGAGGTTTAGGGTACAGGGTAGGAGGTTTAGGGTTAGGGTTTGAGGTTTAGAGTACAGGGTACAGGGTAGGAGGTTTAGGGTACAGGGTAGGAGGTTTAGGGTTAGGGTTTGAGGTTTAGAGTACAGGGTACAGGGTAGGAGGTTTAGGGTACAGGGTAGGAGGTTTAGGGTACAGGGTATGAGGTTTAGGGTACAGGGTACAGGGTTGGAGGTTTAGGGTACAGGGTACAGGGTAGGAGGTTTAGGGTACAGGGTATGAGGTTTAGGGTACAGGGTACAGGGTAGGAGGTTTAGGGTACAGGGTAGGAGGTTTAGGGTACAGGGTAGGAGGTTTAGGGTACAGGGTACAGGGTAGGAGGTTTAGGGTACAGGGTAGGAGGTTTAGGGTACAGGGTAGGAGGTTTAGGGTTACCTTGCTGTGGGCGTACACCACTGACCCCAGGAGCTTCCAGGTTCCTCCTCGGCGGTCCATGCGGATCATTCTCAGAATCTGAAGGAAACGAAGCGAGCGGATCGCTGACGTGGCGAAAACGTTTCCCTGACTCCCGGCAGCCAACACCGATATGGACGCTACCAACACCATGATGTCTGCAGAGAGACAGACAGGTGAGAGACAGACAGGTGAGACAGACAGGTGAGAGACAGGTGAGAGACAGACAGATAGGTGAGAGACAGACAGGTGAGAGACAGACAGGTGAGACAGACAGGTGAGAGACAGACAGACAGGTGAGACAGACAGGTGAGAGACAGGTGAGAGACAGACAGACAGACAGGTGAGACAGACAGACAGGTGAGAGACGGACAGGTGAGACAGACAGGTGAGAGACAGGTGAGAGACAGACAGACAGGTGAGACAGACAGGTGAGAG
>JAJDFG010000828.1:0-17500 GCA_021039105.1 Scomber colias
AGGAGGGTTAAATAATTCATTTCTGCTAGATGCCTTTAAATTCTACGTACTGCTCCTTTAAACATCTCTCTCTCTGAGCCACTGACAACAAAATTAAATATTACCGGTTTCCATTTTTTTACTTTTTTTGAAACGTCCTTTAAAGTTTAAAGGTGTTAAATCTGCAGACAGGAAGTTAGTGAATAAATGAGGATGATGATGATGATGATGAAGACGATTAAACCACAGCGCTCTGTAAAGTATCAGCATTAACCCTTTATTCTGTAAAATATCCCAAAATATCCTTCTTTCCTTCCTTCCTTCCTTTCCTTCCTCCCTGCCTTCTTTCTTCCCTTCCTCTTTTCCTCCCTCCCTCGTTCCTTATTTCCTTCCTTTCCTTCCTTCCTTTCCTTCCCTCCATCTGTCCTTCTTCCCTCCCTCCTTCTCTCCTTCCCTTCCTTCTTTCCTTCTCTCCTCCCTTCCTTCTCTCTTTCTTTCCTCCCCCCTACCTTCCTTCTTTCCTTCCTCCATCCCCCTTTTCTTCTTCCTTCCTTCCTTCCTTCCTTCTTTTCTTCCCTTCCTCCCTCCCCTGCCTCTCTCTTCTTTCCTCCCCCCTACCTTCCTTCCATCCTTCCTCCCTTCCTTTCAATGAGTGTCCTATAAAGGGTTACGACGAATTAACAGGATTTATCTTTTTTTTATTAAATTAAAACCCATTTGGACGTTTTGTGCCTCCTGATTTCTACAGACATTTTAATACTGAGAAGAATAATGAGAATTAAAAAAATCCCAGTTTGAGTGTTTTTCTTTTTTTTTCTTTTTTTGTTAAATTTTTTCTTTTTCTTTATTTTTTTTTTTTGATGTGTATAAAATGTTTAAACCTGGCTGAAGCACTGGTGTAAATACTAGCTGATGGATGATGATGATGATGATGATGATGATGATGATGATGATGATGTGAGAGCAAAAAAAAAGAAAGAAGAAATTACCACGCTAATTTATTTTGAGTGACAGATGATGGGGGGGGGGGGGTGTTTTAGGGGAGGGTCGGGTTTGTAATACTGTATTTTTTTTTTTGTTTTCACCACTAGGGGGCGTCACTGAGTCTCTACACAGGCTGTGAATGTTGCTCTGCGGCTTCGGACTTGTTCTCTCCTGCTGAGCTGAACTCATGTTAAAGTTTTTTTTTGTTTTCTAAATGATGGGGCTGTCATTCATCGATACGAGCTGAAAAACGTTTATTTGCTTTTAAATGTGCAGGAAATAAACATTGATGATGATTTGCGGGTAAAAAAAAAAAAAATGTTTCAAAGTGTTTTTTATTATTATTTATATGTTTTTTTTTAGTGTTGTTTTATTTTTTTTATTTAATTTTAATTTTTTCTATTTTTGATCATTTTTTTAGTATTATTTATTTTATTTTATTATTTCATTTAATTTTAAATTTTCTATTATTTTTTAGTATTTGTTTTCTTTTATTTTATTTTATTTTTTAATTTTCTATTTTGTATTTTTTAGTATTATTTATTTTATTTTTATTTTTAGTATTTATTTTCTTTTCTTTTAAATTTTCTATTTTTTAGTATTTTTATTATATTTTTATTTTCAAATTTCTATTTTTTATTTTATTTTATTTTATTAGTAATTTAAATGATGTCAGGTTAATTATGGAGAGTTAATACTTAATTTTTATTGTATTTTAATAATTGAAATATTTCTAGTTCAGTTTGAAAACATTCAGATTTATTTATAATGTTTTTACATGCTATGTAAAGAAAGGGAGGAAGGACAAAAGCAGGGTAGAAAAGGAAGGAAAGATTGAAGGAAGTAGGGAGGAAAGGAAGGACAAAAGGAGAAGAAAAGAGAAGAAAGAAAGATGGAAGGAAGAAAGGAAGGAAAGAAAAGGGGAGAAGAAAGGGGAGGAAGGGAAGATGGAAGGAAGTAGGGAGGAAAGATGAAAGGGAGGGGAGGACAAAAGGAGGAAAGAAAAAGAAGGAAGGGAGAAAGGAAAGATTGAAGGAAATGGGGAGGGAAGGTCAAAAGGAGGGAAGAAAAGAGAATAAACAGAAAGGAAAGAAGGAGAGAAGAAAGGAAGGAAAGAAAATATGGAAGGAAGTAGAGAGGAAAGGAAGGAAGGAATGACAGAAAGAAGGAAGGAAAAGAAGGCAGGAGGGAAAGTGACCTAGAGCGGATCCCTTGGCGGGCTGGTTCTGGTCCACGGGCCTCATGTTTGACACCCCTGAGATAGATAGATAGATAGATAGATGGGTGGGTGGATGGATGGATGGATGGATGGATAGATAGATAGACGGATGGATGGAAATCAGTCAATCAAAGAGCAATAAATAAAAAGTTGAGCTGAGTGTAACAGTGAGGAGGTTTTGGAGGTTTAAGTTTATTAGTTCGAGGGTGAGTTCAAGCTCTGAGTTAAAGCTCGTTAATTTCAGCTTCCTGATCAGCTGCTGAGGAACGAAGAACGACGCTGGAGGTGAAGGAGGAGCAACAATCTGATGTAAGTGTCCTTTAATTTCCTTCTTTCTTTCCATGAGGGTGTCACTTGATGCAGCGTCTTCTGGATCAGGAGGTTTCAACAAAAGAGAAACATAGAGAAAGAGAGAAATTAATTAAAGTCTTGACGTCAGTGTTGGGACAGCTGTTTGTGTGTGTGCGTGGGTGTGTGTGTCTGTTTGAACTTGTTTATTATGTTAACCTCTTGAGATGTATCCTCATGTTTTCGATTCCTTAACAAAATAAAACACAGCAAAAAAAAAAAAAATAGGAGGAAAAAAGACAAAATAAATAAATAATACTTTGTCATAATGAGGATCAGGATTATTAGGCCTATAGTTAAAACTAAAACTAAAACTAGCTGTGAAATAAAATGAAACTAAATAAAAACTCTACAATGAACGAAGCAAAACTAACTCAAACTGAAGTGAATTGCAGATAAAATCAGTTTAGTCTTAGTTTTCTTTTCTTTCTCTATATTTTCACTGTGCTGTGTTGAGTTTGACTTGGTGTAATAACCGGTTAGTACCAGCAGGGGGCAGCAGAGCGGCTGCTGCAGAACACATGCACAGGAAGGTAAGGCATTTTTATTTATATAGCGCATTTCATACACAATGGCAACTCAATGTGCTTTATATAAAACAGAAAAACATGTAATTTGAGAAATAAAAATAAAGAAACATTAAAAACATACAATTACATAGAAAGAGAAAATAGAGAAAAAAGAAGATAAATGCTTAACATGCAATTTATGATTCCCTAGAAAGAAGAAGAAGAAGAAGAAGAAGAAGTTCCAGGCAGAAGAAGAAGAAGAAGAAGAAGAAGTTCCAGGCAGAAAACATCACACAGCTCAATATGATGAGAATATCTAGACTCTGATGAAAGTTAGTCAGTCTGAGATTAACCCTTTATCTGCTGAATAACCATAGACTATATGTGAATAACTCATATTTAGTAACTTCTCATAAAGTGATGGTTCGGCGTAATTTCGACCTAGCGTCATATGCACCATGACGTCTATCTAAACACCACCTCAGCCGTTCATTTTCATTTGGTCGGGAAATAATGGAGTTAGAGCCATCAGCTGAATGTCTTAGTAGCTACAGGTGCTAACGGGACCACCAGTGTATCTGGTAAATGACCCACTAATAATGCCTGGATTGGTATCAAACTTCTACAGTAGTATAAATAGGCTCTTCACTCATAAATCCATGCATTGGAAAGTTTGTAACGCACGGTATTTAATGTTTAACGTCCAAACCAGGCGGGGAGTTCTGGTCCTCTGAAATGAGGCCAACCAGGAAGTAACTTAGAGCTGCATTCTATCAAAAGGCCACCAGGGGGCGACCGTCTCTATACAAGTCAATGGAGAATTCACCAACTTCTCACTTGATTTCTAACCTCAGTAAACGTTTTCAAAATGTGTTTATGGTCTCAATCGCTAGTTTAAAGCCTTCTTCAATGCAGTATGATGTTCATTTGGGACATTTTGGCCTCCCTGATTTTATATGTGACGATAAAGCAGGGTATGCATTAGGGCGTGGCTACGTCCTGATTGACAGGTTGATTGACCAATGTCCTCGAGATCCAGCCCTCGCAACCATAGCAACCTCCCCGCTCCGTCCATGACTCCGCCTCATGCCATATAAGTAGAATCCGTGTTTTTATTTTTCCCAGCATGCACCTGAAATTTTCAAGATGGCGCTGCCTAGATTAGAAACTATTAGCTTCCGAGCAGCAGTCCACAAACCAATGGGTGACGTCACGGATGTTACGTCTGTTTCTTTTATACAGTCTGTGGTATCTCCTGGTGCACGTTGCCTGTTTAAGGGTTAATTAATAAACTCTGCAGCTGCATCATAAAATCATATAAACATGACACAAAGATGAAATAATGACGCATCTCTCCAGGAACAAACTCATGGTCTGTTTATTCTGATCAGCTGAGCGTCACATGATCAGCTGAGCGTCACATGATCATTATTTAAATCCTCTTTTGACAGTTTTCACTCAGCTGGATTAAACTGAGACAAGTGTGTTTATGTTACAGGAGGAAATATGTGATCTTTAATCTACAGTCTGTCAACCTGAACCTGAACCTGAACGCATCGTTGGTCCTGAATAACTAAACACACACACGTAGCTGAGAGTGATCTGATGAAGACAGGAACAGGAAGTTGCTGCTGCTGCTTTAACTCTGCTACACAGTTATTAACAGTTTAGATATCTTCTTTAGTTTTTATTTAGTTTTAGTTTTTATTAGGAGGAAAGTTACGTTAGCCGTCTTCTCCTTCTTCTTCTTCTGCTCCTTCTTCTTCTTCTTCTTCTTCTTCTTCTTCTTCTTCTTCTGCTCCTTCTTCTTCTGCTCCTTCTCTACCTTCTTCTTCTGCTCCTTCTTCTCCTCCTTCTTCTTCTTCTTCTTCTTCTTCTTCTGCTCCTTCTTCTTCTGCTCCTTCTCTACCTTCTTCTTCTTCTTCTTCTTCTCCTTCTTCTTCTTCTTCTTCTTCTTCTTCTTCTTCTTCTTCTTCTTCTTCTTCTTCTTCTTCTGCTCCTTCTTCTTCTCCTTCTCTTCCTTCTCCTTCTCTACCTTCTTCTTCTTCTTCTTCTCCTTCTTCTTCTTCTTCTTCTTCTTCTCCTTCTTCTTCTTCTCCTTCTTCTTCTTCTTCTTCTTCTTCTTCTTCTTCTTCTTCTTCTCTTCCACCTTCTTCTCCTTCTCCTTCTTCTACTCCTTCTTCTTCTCCTCCTTCTTCTTCTTCTTCTTCTTCTCCTTACTTATTTTTATTTAGTTTTTCATTTATATGCTGCAGAGATCAAGCTCAGTGAAGTCATCATAAAAGGTTCTTCACCATTTCCCAGAAAGTCTCTCTTTATATATAAAACCTGAATATGAGTGATTCAGCAGATGAAGGGTTAATCTCAGAATCTAAACATGTTAAAGAGAATAAAGTCTCATCTTCTTTCCTTCCTTCCTTCCTTCCTTCCTTCCTTCCTTCCTTCCTTCTTTCTTAGCTCCCTCCTCCTTCCTTCCTCCTTTCCCCCCTCCTTCCTTCTTTCCTTTCCTTCCTTACTCCCTTCCTTCCTTCCTTCCTTCCCTCCTAAATTCCTTACTCCCTCCCTCCCTCCCTCCTTACTCCCTTCCTTCCTTCCTTCCTTCCTTCCTTCCTTCCTTCCTTCCTCCCTCCCTCCCTCCATTCCTCCCTCCCTCCGTCCTTACTCCCTTCCTTCCTTCCTTCCCCCTTAAATTCCTTCCTCCCTTCCTCCCTCCCTCCCTCCCTCCTTACTCCTTTCCTTCCTTCCTCCTGTCCTTCCTTCTGTCCTTCCTTCCTTCCTTCCTTCCCTCCTAAATTCCTTACTCCCTCCCTCCCTCCCTCCCTCCTTACTCCCTTCCTTCCTTCCTTCCTTCCTTCCTTCCCCCCTTAAATTCCTTACTCCCTCCCTCCCTCCCTTCCTCCCTCCCTCCCTCCCTCCTTACTCCTTTCCTTCCTTCCTCCTGTCCTTCCTTCTGTCCTTCCTTCCTTCCTTCCCTCCTAAATTCCTTACTCCCTCCCTCCCTCCCTCCCTCCCTCCTTACTCTCTTCCTTCCTACCTTCTTTCCTTGTTTAGAAACATTCAGATTTGTTTTCCTGATGAGATATTTTTAGATGTTCTGCTGATGAGCTTCACTGAGTCTGAGTTCATCTATCTGTTCATCACACAGTGAGTTTCCATCATGGTGATAATCCTCCCACACATGGTGATAATAATAATAATGATTTATGATTTATCTAAAATAAATAAAGCTCGATGTTGATACTGAAGGAATGAAGGAAGTGTTTTAGTTTTTTTTAGATGCTGCAGCTCGATATGTCTGTAAAGTTTGTTTTAGTTTGTATTAAAGATCTTTGTCTCTTTTTAGTGGATGATCAGAGCTTTCTTTAACCCTCCTGTCGTCCTCCCAGCTCAAATTGAACCCATCTCTCTTTCGACTGTTCCTTCCTTCCTTCTTTCTTAGCTACCTCCACTTTCCATCCTTCATTCCTTCCTCCTTTCCTCCCTCCGTACTCCTTTCCTTCCTACCTCCTTCCATACTTCCTTCCTTCCTTCCCTCCTAAATTCCTTACTCCCTCTGTCCCTCCCTCCCTCCTTACTCCTTTCCTTCCTTCCTCCTTCCATCCTTCCTTCCTTCCTCCTTTCCTCCTTTCCTCCCTCCTTACTCCTTTCCTTTCCTCCTTCCTTACTCCTTTCCATACTTCCTTCCTTCCTTCCCTCCTAAATTCCTTACTCCCTCTGTCCCTCCCTCCCTCCTTACTCCTTTCCTTCCTTCCTCCTTCCATCCTTCCTTCCTTCCTCCTTTCCTCCTTTCCTCCCTCCTTACTCCTTTCCTTGCCTCCTTCCTTACTCCTTTCCTTTCTTCCTTCCTTCCTTCCCTCCTAAATTCCTTACTCCCTCCCTTCCTCCCTCCTTACTGTGATGATGATGATGATGATGATGATGATGTTACTCAGGACTCAGGATGATAAACTACTTTTATTAGACTCAGAAATAATCACGATAAACGATATTATTGTCATTTAAAGATCATTTTATACCACTGATGTAAAGATAATATAATAGTATCATAATTCACTTATAATAGTATAATCTCTTCTGCTTATTACTACATTATAGTGATTATAAATATATAAACTGCTTCTATAAATGCTACGTGTGATTCTGGCTCCTGCAGGTTTGAACATTTTTGCTTTTCAAGTTAAAAATTGACTAAAACTTGACGAACGAAGGCTGGAAGTCACACTCATAGCTCACGGCAATGTTGAGATGAGTTATTTATAACATTTGAGTTTATGGGTCAGTGATAAATAAATGTTGGCAACCCTTAAACAGCCCTTACTAGGTTATGTCATTTGCACCTAAAGTAAGGAAGGAAGGAAGGAAGGAAAGAAGGGAGGAAGGAAGGAAGGAAGGGAAGGAGGGAAGAAGGAAGGAAAGGAGGAAGAAAGGGAAGCAAGGGAGGAAGAAGGAAGGAAAGGAAGGAGGGAGGAAGGAAGGAAGGTAGGAAGGAAAGGAGGGAAGAAGGAAGGAAAGGAGGAAGGAAGGGAAGGAAGGGAGGAAGGAGAGAGAGAGGAAAGGGAGGAGGGAGGGAGGAAAGAAGGAAGGAAGGAAGAAAGGAAGGACAGATGAAGGAAGGAAGAAAGGAAGGACAGATGAAGGAAGGAAGGACAGATGAAGGAAGGAAGAAAGGACAGAAGGAGGGAACATTTACCCTAACAGCTGAACTTAGATCTGAGGAAGGAAGGAAGGAAGGAAGGAAGGACAGATGAAGAAAGGAAGGACGGAAGGAAGGACAGATGAAGGAAGGAAGGACAGAGGAAGGAAGGAAGAAAGAAAGGAAGGAGGGAACATTTACCCTAACAGCTGAACTTAGATCTGAGGAAGGAAGGAAGGAAGGAAGGAAGGACAGATGAAGAAAGGAAGGACGGAAGGAAGGACAGATGAAGGAAGGAAGGACAGAGGAAGGAAGGAAGGACAACACAAAGCTTAAAGAGTCTGTATCTCCTGGTGCATGTTGCTTGTAAGATGATGAATTCATAAATCAGTTAAATTAGTTTTAAAAGCAGCATCAGGTTTTGTTAAAATGTACATATAGTATTTTTTGTTGGTTTTATATCATTTGAATGACATTTGCACCATTTATACCAAAAGTCAGACTGAATGCTGCTGAAAATGTCAAATGGTGTAACCACAAAAGAATGATAAATATTAAATATTTTATCACCTACAGTGTATTTAAGTGGACTTATACTGATCCTTCCTTCCTTCCTTCTTTCCTTCCTTCCTTCCTTCCTTCCTCCTCCTTCCTTCTCCCTTCCTTCCTTTATTCCTTCCTTCCTCCCTTACTTCTTTCCTTCCTTCCTTCCTTCCTTCCTTCCTTCCTTCCTCCCTTCCTTCCTTCCTCCCTTCCTTCCTTCTTTCCTTCCTTCCTCCCTTCCTTCCTTCGCTCTCTCCTTCCTTCTTTCCTCCCTCCCTCCTTTCCTTCCTTCCTCCTTCCTTCTTCCTCCCTTCCTAACTTCCTACCTTGACTCAAGGACAACAGGAGGGTTAAATTAATATAAATGTTTCCTGGTCTCCATGGTTACAGAGAGTAAATGTAATATTTAGAACAATAGTATTCCATTAGCTTTATTTAATATAAAGTTATAATGTAAGATCATGCCACACTAGTTGATATGGTGTTAGGTAGGAAGGAAGGAAGGAAGGAAGGAAGGAAGGAAGGATGTAAGATCATGCCAAACTAGTTGATATGGTGTTAGGTAGGAAGGAAGGAAGGAAGGAAGGAAGGAAGGAAGGAAGGAAGGAAGGAAGGAAGGATGTAAGATCATGCCAAACTAGTTGATATGGTGTTAGGTAGGAAGGAAGGAAGGAAGGAAGGAAGGAAGGAAGGAAGGAAGGATGTAAGATCATGCCAAACTAGTTGATATGGTGTTAGGTAGGAAGGGAGGTAGGAAGGAAGGAAGGAAGGAAGGAAGGAAGGATGTAAGATCATGCCAAACTAGTTGATATGGTGTTAGGTAGGAAGGTAGGAAGGAAGGAAAGAAGGAAGGAAGGAAGGAAGGAAGGAAGGAAGGAAGGAAGGAAGGAAGGAAGGAAGGAAGGAAGGAAGGATGTAAGATCATGCCAAACTAGTTGATATGGTGTTAGGTAGGAAGGAAGGAAGGAAGGAAGGAAGGATGTAAGATCATGCCAAACTAGTTGATATGGTGTTAGGTAGGAAGGAAGGAAGGAAGGAAGGAAGGAAGGAGGATGTAAGATCATGCCAAACTAGTTGATATGGTGTTAGGTAGGAAGGAAGGAAGGAAGGAAGGAAGGAAGGAAGGAAGCTGTTTTATTGACTATTTACTGTTTTTAACCAACGTTCAATTATTTGGTACAAAGTTTTTATGGTTACACCACTTAGACATTTTTACCATAATCCTCTAATATATTCTCTCTAAATGGATTAAAAGCAGAAATTTGATGCTGGGTCCACAAAAAAAAGAATGTGTGAAGTTATTCATACGTTTATTTTCACATTTTAACCATTTAAACCTTTTTTTTTAGAGAGATATAAGAACATGTGTGCAGCAGGACGAGTTTTTCATTCACAAACATTCCTGTGAGTTATCGTTTCCTACAGATCATTACCAACATACTCAGAAAGAGGAGGAGGAGGAGGAGGAGGAGGAGTCTGAGTTATGGTTTCCTACAGATCATTACCAACATACTCAGCAACATTCACTCCAATGCATAAACTCTCTGCTTAACCTCAAGAAGCTGTTGCGTAATTTTAAAGGAGGAGACGAATTCTTTCCATCACATTGTTCAGTAGATATATAAAACTTTTACTTTCCAGATTTAGATCAACGGTGGCACGAAACAAGGTGAGGAAGAGGAGGAGGGGGAGGGAGAGGGGGGGGGTAGAGGAGGAGGAGGAGGGGGAGGAAGAGGGGGAAGAGGAGAAGGAAGAGGTGCATGACGAAGAGGAGGAGCAGGAGGAGGGGAAGAGTGGGAGGAGGAAGAGGAGGAGGAGGATGAAGAGGAAGAAGAGGAGGAGGAGGAGGAACAGGAGGAGAAGGAGGAAGAGGAGAGCGATGGGGAAGAGCAGAGAGAGAGGAGGAGGATGAAGAGGATAAGGAGGAGGAGGAAGAGGAGTAGAGGAGGAGGAGGAAGAGGAGTAGAGGAGGAGGAGCAGCAGGAGGAGGAGGAAGAGGAGAAGAAGGAGGAAGAGGAGTAGAAGGAGGAAGAAGAGGAGGAGGAGGAGGGGAGCGTAAGAGGAGGAGGAAGAGGAGGAGGAGGAGGAGGAGGGAGAGGAGGAAGAGGAAGAGGATAAGGAGGAGGAAGAAGAGGAGGAGGAAGAGGATGAAGAGGAGGAGGAGGAGGAGGAAGAAGGGGAGGAGGAGGAAGAGGAGGAGGAGAAGGAGGAAGAAGAGGAGCATGAGGAGGAAGAGGAGGAGGAGGTAGAGGTGGACGATGAAGAGGAGGAAGAGGAGGAAGGAGGAGGACGACAACGAAGAGGAGGAGGAGAAGGAGGAGGACGACGAAGAGGAGGAGGACGACGAAGAGGAAGAGGAGGAGGATGAGGAGGAGGAGGAAGAAGAGGAGGAGGAAGAAGAGGAGAAGGAGGAGGAGGAGGGGGGAGATGAGGAAGAGGAGGAGGAGGAGAAGGAGGACGACGACGAAGAGGAGGAAGAGAGGGAAGAGGAGAAGGAGGAGGTGGACGATGAAGAGGAGGAGGACGACGATGAAGAGGAAGAAGAGGAGGAGGTAAAGGAGGAGGAGGAGGACACTTGGCTGAGGAAGAGGAGGAAGAGGAAGAAGAGGAGGAGGGGGGTGGAGGAGGAGGAGGAGGAGAGAGAGAGAGAGAGAGAGAGAGAGGAGGAGGAGGAAGAGGAGGAGTCTTGTCTCTCCTCTCAGCAGGTGTGTCTTCGTCCTCACAAAGAAAAACAAACCTGTTTAGTTTGTTTCATGTTTTTCAGACTGAAGACGAGAACAGCTGATCAGCTGATCACACGCTGAAACTCACACTGCTGCATGAGGTGAGATTTACTGACACTATGATCCTGATGTCTGTTTAATATATAATCAGTTTATTATTATTATTATTATTATTATTATTATTATTATTATTAGAGGTTTATAGTTTGTAGAGGAAATACTTTACACAGGTCGCTGCTGCAGAATAAACACGACTTATATAAACGTGTCTGAGCAGAAACACGATGAACACTAAAACTAATCAGCATCATAATATAAGATAATCCAACATATTAAATACATAGAAATACAATAAGATCAAAGCTGTAAAGTCAGATAATAAAATGTGTATATATATATTTGAGCTTGAACTCTAATAAAAGATATAAAAAGATGTTTTAAGGAGACAGAGAACCAGACAGTGTTCATGCTTTACACTCTGATCTCTGCTAAACAGCTAAATATGTAAAATCCTGTTAAAATCTTATGTTGTGAGAAAGTATGAAATATAAAATCATCAGCAGTCATTGTTCTGCTTTATGCACGTTTATAGTTTTTTTAACCCTTCACATGCTGCTCATCTGGGTTAAAGCTGAGGTCTCCTGCATGCTTCAGGTTTGAACTCGTTAACAAGCAGCTGACGCTTTAATTAAAGGGTTAATAATGAGTTAATGATCAGAATCAGGAGAGTTAGAGAGGAGAGAGAGAAACCTGAAACATGAAGGACAGAAGCTCTACAGGACAAACTGTCTCTGCTGGGACTCTCTTCTTCACTCTGGTTGTTTTTTAACTGCAACAGTATTAACCCTTTATAGGACACTCATTGAAAGGAAGGAAGGAAGGAAGGAAGGGAGGAATGAAGGACGGTGGAATGAAGGAAGGAAGGAAGGAAGGAAGGGCGGTGGAATGAAGGAAGGAAGGAAGGAAGGAAGGAAGGTAAGGGGGGAGGAAAGAAAGAGAGAAGGAGGGAGGGAGGAAGGGAAGAAAGAAGGAAGGAAGGAAGGAAGAAGAAAGGGGGATGGAGGAAGGAAAGAAGGAAGGGAGGAGAGAAGGAGGGAGGGAGGAAGGACAGATGGAAGGAAGGAAGGACGGAGGAAGGAAAGAAGGAAGAGAGGAGAGAAGGAGGGAGGGAGGAAGGACAAATGGAAGGGAAGAAAGAATGCAGGGAGGAAAGAAAGGAAGGAAAGAAGGAAGGATAAGTGTTGCTAATAAGCAGCAACACAGAGCTATAAGAACACTGCGCTCTCATACACGCGCGCTGCATTGATAGTCACGCGCGCAGTCACTCTCTAGCGCGCGCTCTTGCTCCTTCGCTCCAGATTCCGGTAGATTGAGTCTCATTTGCAGACGTCAGGGAGCAGATATCAACATGCAGGAGGGCTGGGAGGTCTGGATTACTGCTCTGTGTGTAATTAATGTCTGTGTGGTGAGATCTATCACAGGTGTGGCGTGAGAAACGACAGGTGTGGCGTGAGAGCGCGAGAGCGTGTGAGCTAACGGCCAATGCGTGAGACTTGAGAGGTGTGTCTTTACGTTAACGTGGGATAGCAGAGTCCAAGCATGTCTCATTCATTTAGCCCTGTAGCTGTAACCACCCCACCCCACCCCACCCCACACACACACACACACACACACACACACACACACACACACACGCACACACACTTTGGGAACCAAGGCAGGGAATCAAACGTCATCATTATATTTAAGGAGTAAACAAATCTACAATCCTCATTAATCTGCTGCTAAATACGAAAGGTACTAAAAGATAACCCTAGAAGGCAAAGCAGCTTTATTTATATAGTAAATAATAAATAAACTCTACTTATAAAACTCTTTTCTAGTAACTAATCATGCAAAGATGTTCAAATAGAGACAGAATATTAATATAAAGCAACACATGGAGCTAAATGTAAAGGATTCAGCACATTAATATTTGACTGAGGGTGTAATTATCATGCAGATCTTATAGACGGTAAAGCTAATGAATCTAACTGTAACTGTATATATGTGCAGACTGAGGTGTAATATAATGCAGATGAATATGAATATTTATTTATTTTATCCCAGAGGGGAAATTCATTCATGACAGCAGCTTTGACAAGAAGGAAGAAAACAGGACAAATTATACAAAGAATAAAAATAAAAATACACAATTCATAGAAATACTTTAAAAAGAAGAAGAAGCTACTGTGCTCTCTCTCTGCTTGCTACTTAAACTATTTAACCCTTTATAGGACACTCATTGAAAGGAAGGAAGGGAGAAAGGAAGGAAGGAAGGAAGGAAGGAAGGAAGGAAGGATGGATGGATGGATGGATGGATGGATGGAAGGAAGGAAGGAAGGAAGGAAGGAAGGAAGGAAGGAAGGGAAGAAAGGAGGGAGGAAGGAAAGGAAGGAAGGACGGAGGAAAGAAGGAAGGAAGGAAGGTAGGGGGAGGAAAGAAAGAGAGAAGGAAGGATGGAAGGAAGGAAGGAAGGGAAGGAAGGAGGGAGGAAGGAAAGGAAGGAAATGAAGGAAGGACGGAGGAAAGAAGGAAGGAAGGAAGGTAGGGGGAGGAAAGAAAGAGAGAAGGAAGGACGGAGGAAGGAAAGAAGGAAGGGAGGAGAGAAGGAGGGAGGGAGGAAGGACAGATGGAAGGAAGGGAAGGAAGGAAGGACGGAGGAAATAAGGAACGAGGGAGGGAGAAAGGAAAAGAGGAAGGGAAGAAAGAAGGCAGGGAGGAAGGAAAGAAAGGAAGGAAAGAAGGAAGGAAGGAAGGATATTTTGGGATATTTACAGAAGTTACCAAATATAATTATTTGCCCAATAAAGGGTTAATAAAAGATCTTATAGACAGTAAAGCTAATGAATGAATCTAACTGTATATATATGCAGACTGAGGTGTAATATAATGAGGGTCAGAGGTCAGTTGATGACTTCCTGATATGATCTGTGTTCTCTGCACACTGGAACATATCTAACATGCCTTCACTGCATATTTGAGAAGTGGAAAGAATGAATGGAAACTATCACTGACTGACTGACATGCTGATAAACTGACTGGATGATAATGAAGAATGAATGGAAACTATCAGTGAATGGATGATAAAGCTTTAATGGAAAGAACTTCTCCTGCAGACAAACAAACACAAACAGGTTCCAGATCAGTGAGCAGAGGAAATGTGAAGCAGGTTTCTTTACACAGAGACAGGAAAGATATGCAGAATAATATTAAAGCAGAGGAGTCAAACTCATTTTCATTCAAGGGCCACATACAGACCAATTTGATCTCATGTGGGCCGGATCATTAAAAGGAAGGAAGGAAGGATGGAAGGAAGGAAGGAAGGAAGGAAGGAAGGATGGAAGGAAGGAAGGAAGGAAGGAAGGAAAAAAGGAAATAAGAAGGGAAGGAAGGAAAGACAGGCAAAAGGAAGGAGGGAAGAAAGGTAGGAAAGAGAGACAGACGGAAGGAAGGAAGGAAGGAAGGAAGGAAGGAAGGAAATAAGAAGGGAAGGAAAGAAAGACAGGCAAAAGGAAGGAGGGAAGAAAGGTAGGAAAGAGAGACAGTGAAGGACGACAGACAGACCGAAGGAAGGAAGGAAGGAAAAAAGGAAAGAAGGGAGGGAGGAAGGACAGAAGAAAGAAAGGAAAGAAGGAACGAAGAAAGGGAAAAAAAGGAAGGTAGGAAGGAAGGACAGATGGAAGGAAGGAAAAGAACACAGGAAGGAAAGTGGGCCGGATCGCACCCCTTGGCGGGCCGTATCTGGCCCCCGGGCCGCATGTTTGACACCCCTGTATTAAAGGGTTAATTCATAATTCTGCTTCACATGTGATTTAATGTCATTTAAAGCTTCATCAGACTGAGTTTACAGAGGAGGAGGAAGAGCTTGTATAGTTTTAATCTTTATTTTCTTACATGTTTTATTACATGTTGTTTTATTATCTCTTTATTATCTGTTGAGCGTCTGCTTATTATCAGCTTGTCAATCAATTGGAACATTTATTTCCGAGGCTGCACACACACACTTGCAGGGAAATGACACCTTTTTTTTTTTTTAACCCATGCTTCTGTAAATCGTGTTTGAGTGTCAAAAAAGCACTATACAAGTCATAAAACAGATAAATAACTGCAGGCTGTAACTTGCAGCAGCATGTCAAATGTACAAATATGTGTTAAAGTGACTTGAATGTTTAAACTGAGGAGGAGAAGTTTTAGTTTTTTAGAGTTTTATTGTGAAGTAAAACCTTAATTAGCTTCTAGTGTAATTAGTAACATTTAAAAATCAATTATGAACCTTTCCAACAGGATGTAAAGTAGTGAACATGAGCTTTCTGTCGTCCATCATCATCATTTATTGACATTTTACGTGCATTTAACCCTTTAACTTCTGTAAATATCCCAAAATATCCTTCCTTCCTTCCTTCCTTCCTTCCTTCCTTCCTTCTTTCATCCTTCCTTTCCTTCCTCCCCGCCTTCTTTCTTCCCTTCCTCTTTTCCTTTCTCCCTCCCTCGTTCCTTATTTCCTCCGTCCTTCCTTCCTTTCCTTCCTTCCATCAGTCCTTCTTCCCTCCCTCCTTCTTTCCTTCCTCCGTCCTTCCTTCCTTCCTTTCCTTACTTTCATCTGTCCTTCTTCCCTCCCTCCTTCTCTCCTCCCTTCCTTCTTTCCTTCCTCCCTGCCTTCTTTCTTCCCTTCCTCTTTTCCTTTCTCCCTCCCTCGTTCCTTATTTCCTCCGTCCTTCTCTCCTCCCTTCCTTCTTTCCTTCCTCCGTCCTTCCTTCCTTCCTTTCCTTACTTTCATCTGTCCTTCTTCCCTCCCTCCTTCTCTCTTCCCTTCCTTCTTTCCTTCCTCCATCCCCCTTTCTTCTTCCTTCCTTCCTTCCTTCTTTCTTCCCTTCCTCCCTCCCTCTTTCTCTCTTTCTTTCCTCCCCCCTACCTACCTTCCTTCCTTCCTTCCTTCCTTCCTTTCTTCCCTCCCTCCTTCTCTCCTCCCTTCCTTCTTTCCTTCCTCCGTCCTTCCTTTCCTTACTTTCATCTGTCCTTCTTCCCTCCCTCCTTCTCTCCTCCCTTCCTTCTTTCCTTCCTCCATCCCTCTTTCCCTCTTTCTTTCCTCCCCCCTACCTACCTTCCTTCCTTCCTTCCTTCTTTCTTCCCTTCCTCCCTCCCTCTTTCTCTCTTTCTTTCCTCCCCCTACCTTCCTTCTCTTCCTTCCTTCTTTCTTCCCTTCCTCCCTCCCTCTTTCTCTCTTTCTTTCCTCCCCCTACCTTCCTTCCTTCCTTCCTTCTTTCTTCCCTTCCTCCCTCCCTCTTTCTCTCTTTCTTTCCTCCCCCTACCTTCCTTCCTTCCTTCCTTCCTTCCATCCTCCCTTCCTTTCAATGAGTGTCCTATAAAGGGTTAACCCTGAACATGTTGCGACTTTGATCACATTCCTGCAGAGAGTGTGTTTACTGAGGCCAAACCTTAATCAGATTCAAATGATTGGTTATAATGTAAAGTGACGTGTGAGTGTGAGGCCGACCTGCTGAAGAGGAAATAAATGTTCTGGTTTTATTTTTAGAGTTCAGACGTTTGAGAGTTGAAGCAGAGCGAGAAGAGAGAGATCAGAGGCTTTGACCTGCAGAGAGAGAAACACTAAAGTCTAGATGCGTTCAAGAGCTGCGATTAATATTCATATCTGGAAGCAAAGAGAAGCTGCAGGTAATTTATGCTTTTAATAATAATAATAGTGAAATCTTATTAAATGTGTTTATAAAAGCTGCAGCTGCAACATAATGAGGTTAAAATACAAACTGTGCAATATGAGACTTTAACTCAGGTTCTGTAGTAAAATGGTAAAGAGGTATTTTTTTATTTAATTTGGGTTTTCCTTTTTCTTTTTTTTCTTTTTTTTTTGCTTTTCTATAATTCAGTTGTGTGATGTGTGTAACTCGGCTGCATTTATTTAACAATTACTATTTTAACTTAGTTTTTACACTTAATTTTATTTTTTTTTCTCTTATTCTCTCTCATTTTATTTTATTTATTTTAATTATTTTAGATTTTTATCATAAATCGAAGACATTTATTTATTTTACATTTTTATTAACATTTTAATAATTTCACATACATTAGGAAAGGAAAGATGAAAGGAAAGATGGAAGGAAGGGAGTGAGGGAGGAAGGAAGGAAGGAAGGATGGAAGGAAGGGAGTGAGTAATAATAATAATAATAATAATAATAATAATAATAATAATAATAGTGAAATCTTATTAAATGTGTTCATAAAAGCTGCAGCTGCAACATAATGACAAACTGTGCATTCAGTGATTTATTGAAGTTAATATGAGACGTTAACTCTAAAATGCAGATTTGAGGTATTTTTTTATTTAATTTGGGTTTTCCTTTTTTTTTTTTTTGCTTCTCTATAATTCAGATGTGTGTTGGGTTTTTTTTTTTTTTAACTCGGCTGCATTTATTTAACAATTACTATTTTAACTTAGTTTTTACTCTTAATTTTAATAATGTTTTTTCTCTTATTTTATTTTATTTTAATTATTTTATTTTTC